>JAQGFW010014684.1:0-24956 GCA_030463445.1 Euplotes aediculatus
TTGGATCTTGTTTCAGCAAAATTATCAATAATGATGCTAAATATTATATTGATAAGCAGCGTTGGAACTACGATAAAGAAAATAAGATCAAATGAGAATCTTCCCCAATTGATACTAAATTTGCTATTTTTCGAAATTGCTGGAACATTAATAGAAAGAAATCCACCTAAACCATTATTCTTGTACCACTGGTCGGCAATTGTAATATAGCAGTTAAAAACAGTATCTCAAGAATTAGAAATATTTTGAGAATAGTCATTTCTAAACAGTGCTAAAGATATTACGGAATAAATGTAAAAAACACACATTGTTAAAAATAGCGTCCATAAAATTCTTTCTTTTGGTTTCCAAAGTGCAAAGACAACCTCCATTAAGCTATTTGAGTAAATTATAAAAACAATAATGCAAAATATAAAGAAATAAGGGCGATAGGAAATTGCTGTTAATGCAAATATAAAGCATGGAATCAGACACCATAGATCGTAATTGGTTATATTTGCCATTAGTGATTTGAAAAGTTTTATCAATTCTTTTCATAAATATCATTTTGTTGCTTTTAAACTCTTTTGATTAGGATTTTGAAGTGCATACTTACTCTTTGTAATCCCAATAATAATAATAATGCGTATCAAAATAATATAGAAGTAGCCTACACAGATGATACTACCAATCCCATATACTACAATATTAGTAGCAGTTTTAGAATTAAAGATCTGAAGTTCTCCTGAAGTATCATTTACTTTGTATCCGACAAAAATGATAACATTGATTGCAGAAACGAACAAAACTAAAAGCTTCTCAAACAAATTTTCTCTTTTTACTCAATCAGGAAGACAATACCAAGAATTTTGAACTTTTTCCATTATGCTGAATTCATGATTCTTTTCGATTCCATACTTCTGCAATTGTTTACAAAAAGACTTAGGATCATCCGAAGCAACTCCAGTCCAAAACTCAGTTTTTTGTTTTTGTGTCATCAACAAAAATCTCGGTTGGATTATAAAATACTTCGTTATTATTATATTGTCCTCTTTAACATTCTCAGGAATATTATTTATGAAATTAAAAAATGGATCATCTTTTGAGAAGTTTTCTTTTAAAGTACGAGGAACTAAGATTTCAATATGAGAGCTACAACTTTCAAAAAAGTTCTTCGTATTTTTCTCGAAATTATTTTTCATTAAGTGGTTGTTGTATTCTTTAATGCTTAAATTGGAAGACCTATTGCAAAATAAAATATGAAGCTTAAAGAAGCCCATTTTTGCAACTCTATAAATTTTATCAGCATTACTTTCAAGATCATAAAGTTGGATAATATTAAGTTGTTCTATTTCATTTTCCTCTGAAATCTTCGCCCTCAAATAATATCACTCAAAAAACATTTGAATACTAAAATTATTCCTTATTTTATCGTTTTTATTAAAGAACCTGCTTTGTATCAAACCGTTATTCAAATGCATTAAGTATGAATAGCCCACCCTTAGATTTTCGTCTAAAATTTCTTTTCCAATAGATATCAAAAACTCATGTTTATATTTTCGTTCATAAATTAGATTGCTGACTTGCAAAGCTTTGAGTTTGAGCTCGAGAATCAGCTTGTTGCTATTAAATGGAATATTTTTGTCTTTAGATTCTTTTCCGTTCAGCAAGTAGTATTTGCCTTTTGAATACCATCCGATTTGCATGATCTTTTTAACATACTTGCAAATCTCTATCCGAATTAATAATTGTTTGTTTTCCTGTATCAGTTGGTTAATTAAAGCATTGACCATCTCAAAAGCATCTATTAGTACTCTCAATGCTACCTCGTACTTTATGAACGCTAGATAAACTCTAATTAAATCTGTAACAGCTGGGATGATGTTCGTGCATCTTATTCTGTTGTGTTGCACTCGAAGATAATCTTGGAATTCTTTCGAGTTGTCGCAAAGTGATCTTAAAAATGTCATATATGAATGAATTTGTAAATAATCTGAAAGTTGATCTGATTCATGGTTAATCAAACTGAATTGTTTTTCATTATGAATTACTAGATCTGTGAAGTGTTGTACTATAAGATCAAATTTATTTAAAAGTTCATCATTTTTATCAATGTTATATGTCCAGAGCATGATTTTAATTCTTGCAAATTGATAATCGATTTTAATGATTTCAGAGAGTATTTCATAAACGATTCTTCTCACGTGGTTACTTATGTAATTGAAGTCATTATCTTTGCTGATAATTTCGAACCAAGAATTAATTGCTTTTTCTGAGCTGAACATCCGTTTAATATCATTATTTTTCATTAGTTCTTTACTTTTGACAATAAATAAAAGCATGTTCATTATGTACTGATATTGCCTCATATTTTGGTATTCCTGATCTCTCTCGGTCACATACTTTATTGCCTTGTAAATAAAGTTTAAAATTAATAAAATCCTTTTATCGTATCTGTTTTCTTTAACCATTGAAGCCGATTTTGCAAGTCTTTCAAAAATCTCAACGATTGCTCATTTATTTAGAGAAAGTCAAAATCCATTCATTATTTGGTTATCATTTTCCTGTTTCTGAGATTTAGTATCATTTTGATAATCTTGTACTTGAATTAAATGATTACAAAATGTATAAACTACTGATTCATTTCTAATAATATTCAAATATTTAAAAATGAACTCCAATTTTGGAAAGCAAAATGATATTTTATTTTTCCATTTTCTTCTTCACTATTTCTTCTTCATATTCGTGTTCACTTTCTTCTTCATTTTCTTCTTTTTCTTTTTCACTTTCTTTTTCTTCATCGTTTTCTTTACTATCTTCCTTACTTTGGTTATCATTATTCTCATTTCTTTTTTCTTTACTTTCTTCTCTATCTTCTTTTATTGTATTATTTTCATGTTTTTCTCCAATTTGTGAAATCAAAGTAAGAAATTCTTTTAAAGATTTGTCATCTCTATGTCTTGATACTTCCTTTTGTAGTTCTTTTACTAGTATTCCTCCAATGCTCTTGATTACTTTTGAAAACAACTCCTTGGTATAAAGTGTTGTTTTGTATTTTCCTAAACCCTCGACGCAAAGGAGGAAGAACTCAGCATGGTATCTGTTAAGCTTATCATTCCACCACTTCATGCAAAATAGTTTGTGGCTAAAGTACCAAAGCCGAACTCAAATCTGTTGGTTATTATGCATAAAATGGCCTAAAAATTTATAAACTTTGACAACCAACTCATTTATCAACCCATTTCGCCTGACCTCTATAAAGGTTGAGTTGCATCTGATTTTGTAAAGAAGTTCTGCAAGAATTATTGCGAATCTTGATTCAATATTTTGCTCTCCTGAATATTGTATGTCTTCTTGAATTTCGGTCATCTTTTGAATTAATTGGTCGATTTCCTGCAAACCTTGAATGCTTCTTATGATTTCGCAATTATGAATTGAAACAATTACATTTTGAACAATCCTAGAAAAATCAATAAACTCTCTGTCAGTCTCTCTGTTCTGGTCGTTATTTTTTGACCACAATTGCATCACCATCTTGTCTGTAGGATTGTATTTAGTTTCGATGAGTAGTGAATCCTTAGGTTTTGATTGAAGATGCAAAAGCGTATCAAAAAGTTGGTCTGTGAATTCTTCATCGAACGGAATGTCTACATATTTTAAAATAAGCAAGACAATTCACTTTTCAATCATTCGCTCATTCATATTCAAGCAAGTAAATAGCTCTGAATTGAGCTCAGTTTTATTTAAGGATAGTTTCTTGAATCCAAACTTCGTGATAAGTCAAAGGATTGCTGAAATAAGATCTTTCTGGTTAGTTTCAAGTATAACATTTCTTTCGTATCATTCGTTATCTACTATTATATTGTGATCAAGTATGAATCCATAACTAAAATATATTTGTGTATCTGCTGATGCGAAATCAATAGCATTCGGAATTGTATAGACATCAAAATCTTTTAACACACTGGACAATAAAGACCCAATTAAAGTTATCAGCTTGTTTCCTTTGCCCATTTTATAGTTTCAATTTGTCAATAGTGTTATTCACTCAGTTGCAAATCTTATTTGACTAATATTACTTATATCAACTATCTTTTCAAGCTGCTTATAAATGGATTGTTTGATCTGCGAGATTAGAGATTCGTTAACTGTTTGCAATTGATCGTTTGAATTTAAATAGCATGATCTGAGCAATCAAACTACTACTTCTAACAAATGAAACGACTCATCATTCATATCCAGAACTCCAATAAGAGAGTTTAAATCGTACTTTTGTTGGATTTTCTTAATTATGTCTTTATCTAGAGTGGATCAAATTACAGCTTCAGCAATCATATATCCCAGCTTAAACTCATATTCTGTGCCTTGGTCCAATAAAATGCAATCGCTATCAATAATATTTCTGATCGCTTGTTGAGCATCCGTTGACAAGAACGGTATTGGTTTGTTACTTCTCTGAATAATTTCTAATGAAAGTAGTTATGAACATGTACTCACCATTTTCTTGTGCTTTGATCTCATCAAATTTTATTTCGTATGCTTGGGAATAAGCACTAACTAATGCTGGAACATCAACCGGGAAGAAATACATTTCGCTGAATTGTTTAAAATTTGAGCTTGAAAAAGTAGAGTCCACAGTCCAACCCGAAATTATGTGTTTAGTATACTTGGAGGATTCCAGAAACTGTTCTACTAGTATCTATAGTACAGCAAACTTGAGAATTACTTGATAATTAATATTTATAGTTGCACATATTATTAGAAAAATTCAAGCAGTAATTTTATTATACTATGAAGGCAAATCAAGAGAATTAATTTTTGTATTTTTATACACTCGAATTTTAACAAGTAATTGTATTTTCTCTTTAATTATTTAGAATTCAAAAAATAATAAATGAAATATGATGATAAAACTAAAATATATTTTATAAATTTAAAATACAATTGTAAACCTTAAAGAACTTTATGTTAGATATAAAATATATTAAAACTTTTTAATTTATTATAAGTATTGAAGATATCTATCAAAATATGCAATTTATTTTATTATCAATATTCACACATCATACTTACAATAAGAGTTCTTATCTATCTAAAGTTTTTTGTATTTAATTTCTTTAGGTATTTACTTACTGAAGTTATTTATAAAATTTTATTAAATAATATTGGTTTTTTTATTTAACTATATAGATTCAAATTAATATATTCTTACTTCATCATACTCAAAATATGCATAGTTTTTAAATGCTGTATATATGTGTAGATTGTAAGACAGTAGATTATTAAATTAGATATTATGACTTGAATTATTTTAGAATTAGTTTAATTCAATGCTAGATTTCTACAATACAATTTTAACACTATCGATTAAACCATTGTAAGATCCTCTTGTAGAGATTAAGAATTGCTTTGAATATCTTTAAACTCTTTTGCTCTTGATATTTTATGAGTATAATAGATTTCAAGAAATGCAAAGATAATATAGATTTTATTTCAAAATAAATATTAATATTCAATTTAAATTAATTTTTGGTAGATTAAAGATTAATAGAGTGAAATTCTCAATAAAATTTTGAAGAAAAATCCAAATTGGATAATTCAAAGTTTATTAAAGCCTACCAACAAAATGAAATGTTGAATTCCTAATTTATTATCAAAAAGGTTAATTACAATAGCAATTTAACTTTCACAAAATTTTATTAAATGAACAGAAATTGTTGATATGAAGCACAATTACGTATTTGATTAGCTTTGAACTCAAGTGATTATATAAAATCTAAATTTATATAACTATTTTATGTGGAAATAATAAGTTTTTTGTGTAAATCTTTATGTGCATTAAGATTAAAATAATAATGCTATAAATTGTATTAATGTGCTTATTAGCCTAAACATTTATTATTAATAAATGCTAAATGATCATCAATTCATACTTTAACATTGAATAATCCATAAAGTGATTGTGCAAATGGCAGAAAATGTTGATTCTTCGTCAAATAATAAGCAAAAATATTTATTACACAACTAAAAATATACATTTAAATTTCAAAATTCAACCTAATATCATTCTTTACCTTAGCGTTAACTTTTCCCAATCAGGCATTTTTTGGCATAACCTTCAGTTTTAAGTGTTTATCAACCATACTCTGATAAAATACAGTGATGTTGTCGTTTTGATACCAAAATGGTTTTGTGCCTCGATTTAAAAATATGTTGACAAATGTGCTTAAAGATTGATCCGAGTAGTAGTTGATAGCTATACAGAAGGTTAGACTTCTCAAAACATGCTCACAGTTTTTTAAACATTAATGTTATTAATTCTAAGTGAAATATCGAGCGAATTCGAATCACTTTAGGCCAATTAATATAAGTTATAATATTTTATCACATTTATTTTAGCAATATAACTACCACAATATCAATTGCTATGCTCTTCCAATTGTTAAGATTTTAAGGGATTTCAGTAGTGAACAACTATTTAGCAAAATCTAACCTTAATTGAAATCCTTTTCCTAACCGTCATTCTTTGCACAGTTTGTCTTTTTTAACATTATTCTAATATGCTCAATATTAATCTAATGCTCTTAAGATAATTAAGTTTAGATCAAAGATAGAATTTGTGATGTTTAAATGCATATGGCATTTAAATTCTAATTTGCTGTTCAGTTAAACTTATTATTTCAAATATTATAATTAATAATCTATAGTTTTAACAAAAACAATATATATTTTGTATTCTGAAAAATTGATAGATAAATATTATTGGACAGTTAAAAAAATTTGTAAATATTATATTGTTGAGGAAGATGAAAATGAACATTGCTTTAGATTTACATACGAGTATATTTAATGAAGTTATTATTGAATTATTTTGTAATATTTCGCTTTAGAGCTGAATCAAATTTAAATCAAAGTAATAATCTGAACAGTTTCAAGCATAAACTAAATATCATCTTTATATCAGATACAAGCACTGATGATTTTTATTATTATATTTAATCTAATAAATTCTACTTTAATAAATAGAGAGCATATTTAAGATTATTTAACTAACTTAAAATAAATAGTTGATTTACTTAATCTAATAGTTAATAAAAGTGGCTCAAAATACAATAAAGATCTTTCAAATTTTGAATCAAATAATGAGCACTTGTGAATTTGAGTATTCTTTATTATTGAATTGAGTAACAAGAATATTTCAGTAGTTAATCATTGTAGTACAACATTATTTTAATGTCGCTTACCATTTGTACTGAGAAAGAAATACCAAAAGTTCAATTTTAGATTGGCTTCCTTGACTACTTTAGTTGATAATCGATAAATAATGTCATAGATTTGATTATTCATTCAGTACTCTTCGATGTACTGGTGAAGTAGTTGATAAGCATTGCTTAAACTCTTGTCGAATCTCGCTTGGAACTAAATCAAATTAATATCTAACTTGATATTATTTAAATAATACAGAAAGAAATGTCTGAAGATAAAGATAACTAAAATTAAATTTTCAAAATATCGCTAAATTTTATTAATAATTAAAGTGAATATGTCCAATAAATGTTTGCTTAGTTCATTAAAAAAATATCTTATAAACAATTTTTGTTGGATTGGATTCATATTGTATAAATCAAAATAAATTGTTTATCAAATAAAGTTTAAGATTATAATATTTTTAAATTGAATATAAATTATTAACAGTTTGAATAATAAACGAATTGTATTTGATTTTATTTTATTAAAATTTTAATTTAATTTATTGCTGTTTAATTTAAAATGATAGGATATCCTCCTGACTTAAATATTAAATTTAGTATTGAGATTTTTTACTATCTTCAAATTTAATTAAAAACCTGATTGCTTCATTTAATAATAAATTTCTATTTTCAAGATTATAGAAGTACTCTATTTGAGTATATTCTTGAGAAAATATTGACTAATTAATTACAAATCATTTTAAATAATTATGAACCTCTTTAACTTTCTTTTTATTAATAGAGCTATTATCAATCAAAACAAAATTAGAGGGGAGTAAAGTTTTAGATTTTTATAAGATAGGTTCAGAATTATGCAATACTGTAAATATTTTTTTGTAAACATGCTGATTAACCTTTATTTTTCCAAATAATGTAATTTTAATAAGATTGAAAATAAAGTATTTTTAACATTTGAAATAATGATTTCACTTCAAATCATATTTGAGTAATTCTATGTAAAATATGATTCTTATTAATTGAATTATTTTATCACTATCTTTCGCAAGTCTTAAGGATAAGAACCTTTATAATAAATTAATATAATTTAAAAACTAAATATACGCTTTGTTTCAATAGTGCCATACTTGTTTCATGATATACTAATTTTTGAGTACTGATAAATGGTATAAATGCTCTCTATTTTTGAAAAACTCAACTACAACTATCTGTACCCTCATTAAATTTTTTATTTAGTAGTATATTGTAAATTAATATCATTATTTTTTATCACAGTAAAGTTAACATATTATTTATCATACTGTAGAATATGGATAATTTACTATATATAATTCTCTTTTTGGTAACTTATTTGTTATTTCAAAAAAAATTGGATTATCATATTTACTTTGGGGATATGCGGAATATGATAATTGAGCAACACTTATTTTGGATTGAAAGTTTTAGCATTTTTAAATGGATGAATCTGAAATCAATGATTTTGCTAATTTTATTTTCGAACATTTGCATAACTTCAACATAAAGTATCATTAAATTATGACTTAATTTTAATTGAATATACAGCTCAAATCTTTAATAACAAAGAATTAAATAAAATAGCATTTATTTTAATAGATTCAATTTTATAATTGAGTTCGACAATGCTTTCATACTTCTTAGCATAAATAAGGATAAGAAGATTTCTTTATAGCTCTTGCACCTAAGAATCTAACTCTTATATATGCTGATATAACTCGTTTAAATAATATTTTTCTTTTTATTATTCTTTTTAATTGAAAATGTTGTATTTTATAAAACTTTCACAATAGCTAATTTTATTTGAATTTATGAGAAAATGAAATAAATATGGTTTGTTTCAAATATTGCATTAAATATTTAGATTTGATTTTACCCAGAATAAATATAACAATAACACATAATTAATTTATTCAATTAAATGTTGACTTATGATAGTCATTCTTAAATTGCTATAAATCTGAATCGATAAAAATTCTGACCTTATTATTGTAATGTAATATAATGAATTTTCAAAAGTTTATTAATAAAATAATCAAAACTACATACATAATATAAATTTAATGAGAAAATATTATAAATTTGAAAACATTAATCATCGAGTAACATTTGATAAAAGAGCTATTAAAATTTTAAATAAAAATTAAGGATTCTTCATGTCTACTTTGCAAGAAAATAATAAATCTGTTATAGGGAATATTTCAGAATAAAAATAGATTAAGAAATATAGCTGTTTACTAATTTGTCTCGTTTCGCCTCCAAACGACTGAACTTTGCCAAACTCGCAGGGACAAACAAAGGTGAAGCATTTTGCAAAAAGACAGCTTTAAAGCACTGGCGACGAATTAAACGCTGAGTCACTCTACTTTGGAGTTTTACGGCTGCATTGACCATCCGCGAGTACGCGTCGGGCGACGAAATCACATCGAAATTGACAGGTCTTGAGCACGGAGTCGCACAGGTTTCATGTGCGAAGTAAAACTTGGCTTTAACTGCAAAGCAAGCGCCGAAAATTTAGCCGAATGTAACTGATTTGCTTGCTGAAAAGTCGGGAAGAGAAGGAGGAAATTGATATTGAGCTTACCTAACGAACAGTGGATCCTCAAAATTGAGAAAATGCAATTGAATTTAAATAATCAGATGAATAAGGGCAAGATATTGCAAAGTCTTGCTCAATTGAAACTTTTCAAAAACAAGCTGATAAAGAAATTAATTAAAACAAGTAACTGGAGGATTGTTTTATTATTAAGTATAGACTAAAAAGAACAAAATATAAGAAGATCTTTTCGATGTAATTTCTAATACATAATTTTTTAATTATATTTTAGTTTAATGAAATTTTCAAAAACACAAAATTTTCGAAACTCATGGGGAACCTGACAGCGTCGAATATGGTAGCAAAACATTAACTATGTAAATCTAAGCAAATAAGTAAAAGGAATTCAAATATCCAGAATCAAAGTCTAAGAAATGAAGGCATAAAGTGATCGGCATAAAATTTGGATCTCATGAAAATTGATTGACCTAAGTAATATTTTTCAAAATATCTTTTAATATTATTTCTGCCTATTTTGCTAATTTGTATTCGTTGAATCTTTTAATAAATTTTAATAATAGCAAACTTCAGATTATTTAAATTAATTTAATATAACTGCATTTGAAACTCATACAATATTCAATAGTAATTAGATAAAGAAGACATAATATATTAAATCTAAACTTTATTATTAAATATATTTTAAATAAGATTATGATTTTTCTTTAAAATGTAATATATTGAAACTAATATAGCTTTCTATAATAAATATTTAATAGTTGAAAATTAGTTATTTTAATTGATATTAAATTATTAAAGTTTGTACGTAAAAATATTTTAAACAAACTATCTTTAAAACTTTGTTTAAGTAAAGTATTAGAATCATAGAAGCAATAGATAATCTATCGAACACATTACTTTTTAATTATCATTTCTTGATCTAAAAACATTGATTTATAAATAAACATAATTATGCTAAAATAGCTTTCATAATAACTTTAATTTTAAATTATCCACTTCTCTTCAAGTTAACATCATAATCAGAATTCTATAACTAAATCTACTCTTTTATTGATTCAGATTTTATAAAGAAATTAAAATGAATTTGATTTTTCTAAATTTATAAAATGACAACTTTTTATTCTTTTTTAAAGCAAACAACACATCATATAAATACAACTTTTATCTTAATCTTCCCTTTTAGTCAACATAAAATACAAATAATATTGAAATCCAACACCTTGACAGTGAATATGGTTGATATATATTGTAATTTAAAACTGTAATATAGAATAATAAAAAGTTCAATCATCTATTAATAAACTCATTCAGTATTACAATAATAACCAAAACGCAGTTTGTTAAAGTACGTGCTTGCCATGTAGCAATCTTATAAAGTTGAGTAAATGCAACACTTTCAAAAGATTTGTTTACCCTCCATTCAGCCAAATTACGTGATCTTATTTTCGAAATGTTGTTGTCTTTGTTTTTCCTATAGACTTCCCAACTCTGTGCAAGTTCATCAAAAGAATCATCAAAAGCAGCATTCATCATTTTGCCAATTCTGTCTATTTCATTCGATGTATAGTATTGGCGGAGTGCGTGGAGCGAAAAAAGGTAGTCTTGACTGCGGTGTTCGTTGTAGACTCAGGCCTATACAGTTGCAAATAAGACGGAAATATGCAATCTAACATACTACGTGAGGTAGCCAATTAACAGTACAAGAAAGTTTTATTTAATTTGAAGATGGCTGCTCAACTCAAAACAAAGTTTAATTATAAATCATGACTCTTTTCAGATTGATTCTGGAGGTCATTTCTGAATAGCACGAAGTTGACCAATTAGAAAACAATCATAATTATTCATACTTGGAATAGACAAACTCGGAAGAATCAATTTATAAGCTATCATTCATATAAATAGAGAAATCTGTTTATTGTAATCAGAAAACTATATTGAATCATTTTGATTAATATTATGAAAATTTAAAATAACGATTTATTAAATTTTAAGTATTTTCATTAGGATGACTTGTTACTTTATTTTGATAAGTATACATTTGCATTATCATAATTTCAATGAAAATTTAAAATGCTCTTTGCGCTTCAAAACATAAATAAGCTTCGAATAACATACTATCTTTACTTAAGCTTAATTCAATGTAGTATTTTTTATTTATTTGATGTTAATGTTTTTCGACTTTAACAATTTATTAAATATATTTTGAGATAGAAGTAAATAGACAGATGAAAGCTTGCATGAGATTTTCATGACAAGAAGTTTAGATATCGACCTGGATTTGAGCCACCTATAAAATTTGAAAATTTTTGGATATATGAGGCTTTGAGAAAGGGTTTTACAGAAGTCATTTTGAATTCTATTTGCTATTGAGTATTGGTTTCTTTTCTTTGTGCCAAATAATACTCAGTAAAATAGACGAGGAGTATTGGCTTCCATAGTTTAGCATTCTGGTGTTAACTAAATTTTATCTAATTGCTTAAAATTGATTATCCTTTGAGACTCGATTTTTTAAAAACAACAATGCTTATTGCTGCATTACTCTGGTTGACTCTTTTTAACCAATCAGAGTGCTTCAAAAATTTTAGTAGTATCAGTCACTTACTCTCAATTCTGGCTTCAATCCATCCATGCAAAGCTTAAGATATTTATTGGCATCTCTATATGAAAAATTGATGTTGTGAAATAATATGCTTGGAATAGTTGGTAATGCAATTAATAATAAATATGTGGGTGTTAACCGTATAAAATGCAGCTACATATAACTGATACCTGTCGACAACTATCTTGAACTGACTGCTCTCTAGAAGCTCATAGCTATCAGATTCCAGTTCGATATCAAAATAATATCTCTTGTTAGTTCTGCCTAATTTCAATGTTTGGTCGTCTTTTCAAAAGTAAATGCAATCGACAAATTTCCCTTCCTTCATTCAAAATCATATTTTCGAATGCTGTTTGTAAAACTTAATGTGTGTAATAAAATTGTGTGGCGGAATCAAGTGGAAGTGATCGAAGGCAGCAACCTGCAAGCTCTTGTGAGTGAGCACAAACTTAGTCTAAAACCAAAATTAGCTGTGCAGTTTTGTTACAACGAATTATAAGTTTAGCTTCAAATATATTTAGTACAAATTTTATTCAATCATTGTCAATTGCAACTCCAAATTAAAATATTTGCTAATTTAATATTAAGGCAAAGTTATTCCGAAAATGTCGAATTGCAATATTTCATTTATTTGGCTTAAGAAATCTTGATTTAATAATTGAAGTGCATGTAAAATATATTAATTAAAAGTGAAAGGTTGATGTATTATTCAAATGTTAATTTATAATTTCGCAAGTATATTCATTTTGTTTTTTACTGAACATAAATTAACATTTTATATACTATTTAAATTTTAATCCTGAGAAACTGTTTATTTTCTTTAAAAGTTTGCTAAAGAAAAGTTGAAATTTAATAAAAATTTGATATTTAATAATAGGTTACAACAGATTTATATGACTTTAAATAATCTAATATTTTCATTGTAAAATAATACGAATTAAGTGCATATTTAATTTAAAATAGAACTTTTGGTATTCAAAAAACTAAAGGAAAAAGATTAGTCTAGTCTTTTTAAACCATACTCAATCTTATTTAAAATTATAACTATTTAAATTTTTTAATGATATTTTTTAATTTGTTTTATTGATGTCATTTTTTATTAAGTTTTAAACTTTTTAGTCAAATTTGCTTTAATTATCAAATATGTGATTGTATAAAATTTAGATTATCATATTTTAATTTTTAGTGAATAACTAATAAAATGAAGTACTTATCTATTTAAAGACTGGGAGAAAAAAGATATAAAGATAACTTTAAAGTATAAAGTAAAGATACTATATAAGAAAACTACAATAATAACCAATATTATGTTATAATTCATATTGTTGAAGACTACCTAAAGTCAGAGTATAATGCTCATTTGAGATATTTTTAGAAGTTAATTGTCTCATTTTGATCCTAAATAAAAAAGAAAAAGTAAAACTATCTAAAAACATTTAATTACTTGTATCCTTCTTAATTTGAAATTAATCTTTGAGATCAAAAACAATGAAGAATTTGATGTACATTTTAAAAATAGTACATCGAGTATAGTGAATTTTATTTGAAAATACTCAAATCTATTTGTATTAAAAATGTTTTAAGAGATTTAAGAACAAGCAAACATGAAAGAAAACAGAAAGCAGTGGAGGAAAATTACTTTTTAAGTAATACAAATACTCAAAAAAAAATTTGTAATCATAAATGAGCATATTTAGAATGTTTGTAAAACAGTGAAAGTTAAAAATAAAATTGAAGATGCTCTCCTAATTTGGCTTACGTATACATTGAGATGACTCACATATGAAGCTAGACTGCTGAAGTTTTAAGATGTAAAAAATCATGAGCTAATAACAATTAAAAAATATAGATCAGATAATTGCTTACCTAACATTAGATTCTCAGCAAATTGTGCAATAATAACAAAATCAATATACGAATTATTGATTTAGAATTTATTTTTCTGTTTTATTGAGAATTTATTTAATATATTATGCAAACTTTGTAACTCCTATTTAATATATTTGCTTTTTATGCATTATATTTATAATTATTAACAACATATTCGTATTTTAGTATCCTTTCATATATCTTCGCAATATAGTAATATTTTCCATTTGACTCAGGTATTTATTACTTGATATTTGATGTCTTGATGAATATTAAAAGTTAACATTTTATAAATTATTGATTTAGTCTCTCATTAATTTGTTTTATATACTACTCACAAATCATTTACAGCAGTTTGCACGTGATGTTTATATCTAAAGAGTCTAGCATACAGGAGAGGAAAGTAGCTAAACCATCTAACTAATCCTGAGACTTTAATATTTTTAAATGTTTTTAATCGCTTAACCTTTATAAAATAATATTAATGTAAATTAAATATGTTGCTAATTTAGAATTAAGTAAATCAAAATTAAGATTAATTTTAATATTTTTATATATTGTCTTGGCTTATTTTAAATAATATAAGTAAGTATTAAATTATCAGCTGCGCTTTTATTTAAACCATATTTAATCAGATCCTACTGATATATCTGATATGTATTTCGTAAATATTTATTTCATTGAGTTTAGTCATAAAATCTCATTATAATGTTATATTTTAAATAATGCAATGCTTAAAGATCTTTGATATGGTCGATATTTATTATAAATTATTTATAAAAATTAAAGTCATCTTGAATAAATTCAAATTCATTGTAAAATATATATTTTATTGAATATTGAGCTAAAAATTGAACATTAATCAAGAATCTTCTAACAATCCAAATATATCAAGAGTTTAATAAATATATTTAATAACTTGAATTTTTTAACAATTAAAATCAAACGTCGTTTGTAAAAGCATAAATTGTTTTATTTGTTTTAAACAAATGTAAAATACTATATTCTAAAGAATTTACACTTGATGATTTTATAGCTTTATTTTCCTTAAAATTAATAATTACCAGACCGTCATTATTTTTTCTTATTACGAATCACAATTCGTTTTTTAAGTAATACTTTGGTCCAACTCACAATATGTAATGTCTATATGATGATAATTTAGATCAGCAAACAAAAATATATTTGATTGAAATTATTCAATTACAATTCACATTACTAAATAGATATGTTTTATTATATACTTTTAAGTAAAATTGCAATATACGTCTCAATTATGTAATTATTCTAAATTTCTGAATTTAAATAAATAAGTATAAATTAATATTTAAATAAAGTATGATTATTTAACATTGCAAATAATAATTAAAAATAGGAGACATTAAAATACAATTTAATACTTAATAAGATCATTATAACCATCATAAATTACAACTCTAATTTAATTTTTATTAATTTAAAAATATTGCTTACTTATCTCTTGAAACTTTATATGGATTTGGCAATTCATTCTTTTTTGCAATTTGAACTAATAATTAAAATATAAATGAATTACATCAAGTATGAAAATAAGTGATACTTATAGATGGTAATAGTTAGTGCACACTAAGCAAATAAGTAAGTCAATAATAATCCTTATTATTTATTACCTTTCATTGTATCTTTATTTTTAACTGATGTCAACGTAAGCATGTATCGTTCACTCCCATCATCTCTATTGTATCTCCCTGACCCCCGTGCCAAGTAATATCTGGTATTGTTTAAATAAGTAAAAAGTGTGTATTCTGTGTGAGTATCTACTGATTTACTTATATTGAGTTCAGTTTTCTCTCCGAAATACAGCACAACTGGGTCATAAATACTTTTACATTCACTAATTTCTGATTCGAGAAACTCATCTCTATTAATTAAATCTATCTCTTTAATATCATCATATCTTAATGCTTTACTTCCATATGTCCAGTATAAAACAAAAGGGAGGTTAGGTTTGAATTTCTCGGTGAGAGAGTGTCTGCCAAAAGAATACTGGGCTTCTTGCTCACTAACCATCTCACAGTACACTTCTTTACCAAATTCTTTGTAGTTTTCATCATTTGAGAAATAATTGACATTATTATGGAGGTCTGAGGTAGATTGACTATGTCCTGGAGGTCTTGCTTCAAAATTATATCAAACTGGATTTGCTGGATCATATATTGTGTCCCATTCACTATAAGATAAGAATAGCAGGAAGTTTGGATATCGAGAAGGATGGTGGCTGTAAAGCAACACTAATTTAAAATTCATGTTTATTTTAAAATACTATTTAATCACTTATTTCAAATACTTCTTAATTAACAAATTATAAATTCAACAAAATGATCAGTAGGATAATTAGGTAATAATTCATAAAATAAATACACTTATATTCATTAAGATAATATATAAATGAAGTTATTACATACTGTATTTGAAATATGCACAACATATCTTCAATTACATTTTGTTATACGAAGCTTTTATTTGAAATGAAGATTAATTTATCAATTCATTTTTAATATTCTTTTCATTTTTAATTTTTACACAAATTAGAGTATTTATTTTATAAGTAATTATGAATAAAAGAAAATACTGAAATCTAATTATATTGAAATAAACTTTCATTTATCTTCGAGCATCTATCCTGAATGAGACGTTTCTCAGTTCAACAAATAACGTTACAACTGATAAAAAAAATATAATAAGAAAGAGTAAAATAAATAATAAAGATAACAATTCTCCATCAATATAAAATAAAATACATTATAATTTAGAGAGAATTTAAATAGATTTTCAATTGTGCCTAAAAAATCAAAATCTCTTCAATTTGGATAATTCATTTTTGAACTTCTAATTAAAACTAATTTTAGATAAATAATTTTTTAGTTCTTGAAATATTAGAAAAAGATGGTTAAAATCTTATACTTTTTGAAGGATTCTATTCTCAAATTTATTGGTTTAAAACTGTATAATAAATTGGTTCAATATGAATAAACTAATAAGAGAACTTTGAATTTATAGTAAAGCAATTATAGTAAATAAATCTTAGCCAACATCCAGTAACATTTAACTGTTATGCACATCAGGCATTAATAAATAATATAGAGTACATTTTGAAATAAAAGACATATGTATAACTATAATTAGTGCATTTGCTCTCAATCTATCAAATCGTTCTCTTCAATACAAATATATTCTGTACTTACAATGGCTTGCTAAAATTTGTATGCAAATAGTATTGTTCTTGTTGATTTTCATCGGTGAGCTATATTACAAATGAAACTGAGACTGCTTCAGCTATGTAGGCTAAATAAGTTATATTGAAGAACGTAATATCAAAAGTGTTCATTCCACAAGCAATTTTCATTTATATGAACAACTTAAATTGCAAAATTTATCTTTGTCAGCTCAAATTAAAAATAATAGTTATTAATTATTCATACAAAAATATTGTTGCATAGTTTATTAGTACAATGAGTCCAGTTAGTTTTGAAAGGCTGTGCATTCATGAATGGAGTTTTACAAATATATTACCAGAAGGAATGTTTAAAAATAATGATATTTAATACCTTCAAGATTTTTTATATTAAACTAAAACAAAAAATTATAAAGTGAAGACTTAAAATTAGTTAGAAATTTAAATCACATTGTATAGTTGTAACTTGTCTAATAATTCATATTGAGTTAACAAGAAATTTTAAGAGAACTTTAATAAAAATTATTAAAATAAAATTCTTGAAAAGAAAATGAGAAGTTGTGTAAGGGAAAGATTAATTATTTTAAATAAAAAATTTAGATTTCAAGCCAAAGAAACAATATTTTTAAATGATCCTATTTTTAGTCTCTCATGTTTTTGAATCTAAAATATCACTTATTCAAATTGAAGACTTTAATAGAAATCTCATATTAAGCTGAACTTATTATGTTTGAACTCACTTCTGAGATCTCAATCATAAATTTAAATATAAGTGTTTGGATTTTATATCAACATCTAAAACTTAAGCCCAACAACGAGAATCTTTTGAATGCATTGGATTAAGTAGAAAATTATAGGTTTATCTAAATCTATTCACCTCAAATATTGATTATGAATTTAAATTTTATATAAGAAGTATCCTTCTTTTAGAGGGAAAATAAAATAATGGGCTACTATTCTAATTTAATTACTGTGAAATATTATATTTTCAACGAGATTGGTATATTTTTAATTTACATATTTATTTAAGAGTGAAATACGATTCATTATTTTGTCAAACTATTTTCATTCGTATACTTTTATTAGTGATTAAAAAAAAGAATACTTTATTATTTGCAAAGCTGTATAGATTAGACTATTATTTTTATTTTAAAGTAAGTTTTATTCAAACTTATAAAATTCTAATAATTACAAAATGCAATAGTCTTGCTAGAATGACCTGTATTATTTATTTTGTATATAAAAACAAGTATAATTATCGTGCAAACTTACTTTAACTGTAATTTAAGTGAAACACTAACTATCATCTTATATTAAAATTTTGATCAAAAAGATTAATGTCCCAAATTTAAAAAATACATATTTAAAACTATTAATAATTAAAAATTGAATAAGAATTTATCTCAAAATTATTTCATGTTGATTTATTATAATATTGGCTATAATGCTCACAATCATGAAATATATTTTGCTCAGAATTTTACCTCTAATTGAAAAATAAAGAGAGAAGCTATTGTTTACTCTGAATTTAATTTTTATTTATTATGAAATATTTTAATGTATTTTTATAGAATAAAGAGGATGACTCAATGCTTAAAAATGTATATTGAGGTATTTGATATAAGTGGATAAAATGAAGCATATATCTATACAACAAAAAGTTTTATTTAAAGATAATAAACAATTTGTCTAACTTTTAGTTAATCATTCTAATATTAAAAATACTAATCTAAACTCAAATGCGTCAAAGAATTTTAACGAATTAATTTAAAGAAAATTTTATTAAAATATTTTAATCATGTAAATACATTTTTAGAGTAAGTGCATAGAGGCTATTACTTTATTTTTACCTCAAACTTTCTCTATAAATAAGAAGAGAGTAAGCTAATAATCTCCTTGATTACTAGAAGTAGCGAACGCATTATTCCAACTAACTAATATAAACCTGTTTGAAAACTCAATCAAACTAACTTAGCATATTCATTAATATAAAATCATGAAACCTTAGTACTATAAACATTTTATAAGTAGCTGAATACAAAACAAATAATTTTAATTGAAACAGATACACTGTAAATCTCAATCAAAATTTTTAAGAGATCTCATGTTTTTAAATATTACAAGCTCAGAAATTAAAAGGAGTTAATAGAGAGAGCTCCAGATTCATAAGGATAAATTAGTATTCATTGAATCTTTTCAAATCTCAGTTTTCTAGACACTAATATAGGAAAGAAAGTTTGTTTGCTAAATATAGAAATTCTGATTTATAATCAAGGCTCAAACAAATACAATTATTAGAATCAATCATTGCAGATAAATTTCTATTCACAAAGGTATTAAGAATTTCATTATAATAAAAAGGATGAGCTAGTTTCGATTCAATTATGAACAAGCAGCAATGGTTGGAAATAACATAATTGTAAATAACAAAAAAGAAACAATTTTACTAATAAAAAATTAAAAATAATTAATAAGAAATTGCCAAATATTTATGAGGAAATCAAACTTCTTAATAAAGAAATTATTTTTCAATATCTTTTACAATCTAGGTTAGTTCCATTTTGTTTACAAAATCGTTATCCTAGTAAGAAACTTTGATTTGATAATTTAAAAATTATTGTATATTGGTTAAATAAGAATTATTTGAGTATAAATCAGTAAATTGAAGATATTAAATTTCTCTATGAACTCTTTATAAAATAATAATCAAGAAAACAAAATATAATTTTAAAGATTTGGCTAAAAAAATACAAGATTCTAACTCATGATAATAATGCTCAAAACATGGCATTTAGGATTTTATTGAAGGTATTGACTATCCAATTGTGATTCTATGCCCTCAAAATTAATAAATCATTGTTTATAATCAACTTTTTTGGCAATTTAATTAAAAAATGAATTTAAGTAACAAAAGTTATATCCAAGATTGTTCTATATGTATCCCAACACCCCCTCTCAGCGGTATGGGTGCATGTAATAGGTTCCAAATTGTTATCTCTGCTGGGGTACATATTAGAACAGTTGAGACTTATTAGTATTGATCGAAATAGAGTGAAAGCATTAAGACAGATTTTTATTCTAAAATTTTACACTAAGTTACAATTAACAGTCTTATTATCAATATAATTGAAGCTTCTATAATCGACATATTTGAATAATTATTCGACAAGCTAAAAATGAAAAGGAAAAGTAGTTCTAAATACTTTATTTTCAGAAATATTTAATCTAATTTCCAATATTTGTTCTCATATATAATTAATAAGATTTAAAACAACCAGAAAATTAATTAAATTTTGAAGTTTGCTTTAGTTATATTTGCAAATGTTTTCAGATAATAAGAAATTGAATATAAAGATATATTTTATAATTTTAAATAATTGATAAATACATAAAACTTCTTAAGAAATAAGGAAAACTAAAATATTAATTTTTTTATTCTCACAAATCAGTTGTTCTTTAAAATCTCAAAGAGAAATCTGTAAATTAAATAAATTGAACGAATATTTACTTTAAAAGAATTGAAAAAATTAAAATTAAAATAATATTTTGAAACAATTAAATCAAATACAATCTTCAAGTTGTTTAACATAATATATTTTTTAATAAAAAATTGAATTTATCAATTTTATCTTTAAAGAAAATTTTGTAAAAATTAAAGCTTATTTTATTAAACTCATCGTTTAATTAAGATTTGCTTAGTTTTTGTAAGAATTTAGCTATAGAAAGTTTATCACAAAGCTATAAATCTTTTTATTTATTTTCACTATTGATTTGTTATATTTAAATTTATTTTAAAAGTTGGCATTAAAAAATAATTTGTATTAAGTTAAGTAATTTTAAATTTATTTTATTATACTCGGTATAATACTCTCCTAAACTAGATATTAAGTTGATATTAAAAATTCATCTTCTAAAAATTAATAGAACTTTTGTCCATCAGAGCAAGCTTTCTTATTTTCGGTGTGTCAAACAATTAAATAAAATAAAATTATATGTTTACCACATATTCTCTTAATTTCTCTGCACATCTTAACATAAACAAATAGAGATTGAAAAGATAATAAATTTTTGAAGTTTAATTCTGATTAAGTGAAACTTCTTTTAAATTAATATTAAATTATTTATAATCAAAAACATTTAAGATCTGATATTTAAAAAAAAAATTTGATAATTTTAAAATTTTGGTATTTTAAAGTAACATTTACTTCCCAAACTGATCAAAAAATAATAAAATTGATTTTATAGTATAAAATACAATATTTAAATAGTAATTAACAGTCTTACAATCTAAACAAAAAGAAATAGATTCGTTTGAATATCGTTTGAAATATTACTTACATCTCCATAGCATTTATAAGTCATGCTAACCTGATCATAGTAATTTAAATCATTCATCTGTAATAGCTGATGTTCTTCCTCTTCCATCTTTTGTTCAGCTTCTTCGTGATCTTCCATAGCTTCTTCATATCTATCTTTAGCTTCTAATTCTTCTATGATGTCTTCATAGTCGATGACAGGAACGTATTGAGAAGGAGGCTCAGATAAATCTTGTTCCAAATCATGATAAGTTATTTCCTCTATTGAATCGCTGCTGTGATCTGTGTCTCTCTGGATGCTAGTATTTGATGAATGACTTTCCTAAACAGAGGTAGTTAAATAATTGCTTACTTCAGATCTATTATTATTTGTTTTTATACTTAGGTCGTTCAGTGTTCTGCTTTGACTTGAGAGTCTATGTAAATATTGATTAATTTTTTAAGAAGCATTAAGTTATACAATTCTTTGCGAAAAACAAAAAGTAGGAAGCAAAAATAGCATTTGCTTAGCTAAATTAGTCTATGATTGTTGTTATTATTTTAGACAGTCTAATTTTTGCAGCGATTGCACAAGAAAATGTAAATAAAGAGAGAAAATCTTTAAAAGAGTTTAAAAATTGAATTGAACTTGATTTAAACGATGATCTATGAAATTAGCTTGTCCTCATTGACAATGTCTCACCCTTTAACTCTCTTTTTGCTAGAGAAATATATAAATAAAAAATAAAAGATTTAATCTCTTTTTTATGTTAGTATATTCCTATATCGAGCTTCTGTAAAGAAATGCATTTATTGCCTTAGAAGATCATTTTTCAAAAATTCATATGGTAATTATTAATTTTGATTTTCCAATTTCAATAAGTCTGGTAGAAAAATTGATAAATTGCATATCAAATGATAGTTACAAAGATCGAAGTATATTGTTTGATGAATTACTCATTTTAGTTTATCATATTAGTAATTTTTTTTAAAATTATTTTGATAAAATTTTAATAATAATGTTTGAGTTCAATTTTATTTCTTAGTTTATTAGAATCAAAATAAAAACTGTAACAATTACTAGATGCCGACTATGTTTTTCTAACTATGTTACACATCACTAATTCTCATCAAAAATCAAAAATGCTAACACTACTGTGTGCTTCATGATCAAATAAAAATTTCTCAGATGTTCAAAATATAAATGCTTATAACTTGATGATCCTATATTGTCAACCTCAACATAATCTCTTTCTATTTTAATCTAGACAAATACTCTTTAAATTCAAATACATCTGAATTACTAGGGAACTTAGAAACAGAATGTTCCGTTCTGAAATCTTTATACGTGCACTCATAACTACGTAAGACACTCATAACTACGTAAGACACTCATAACACTCTTTTTCACGTGCTAATTTAACTGCCATTCTTCTATGATTCCAGTTTAATTGGCATTGTAAACTCTCAATCACATAGAAAGAAACTAAATTTTTATTTTATGGAAAATATTTACTTCCAAAATATTTTCTTGAATCCATTAATATATTAGATTATATATGATGTGTCAATTCCTTCAGAGTTCGAGCATTGGAATAATTATTTTAAGAATTCAGTTTATTTATATTATATGACATTTACATTCACTTTTCATTTATACTAATTGATTATAGATTTACGAGGGATTAAGCTTACAATCAAAAAATTTCAGATAAACTCGTCGGTTTAATTGAGAATAAAGGTACTCCCAAGTTAGAATTTAATAATACTGTGCTTACGTGGTGGTTTTCTTTTTTTCCTCTTCAAAATCAGATTGATCCGAGTCAAAAGAATGACCTCTGCTGTATTCATTTTGTTTTGATTCTGAAATTTTACTGTAGAGACTATCGTCTTGACTCGTTTGATTGCTTTCAGGTGATTTGACTATGCAGTGTTAGATATTAGCATTTTAAAGGGATAAAACATAAAGCTATTGGTCTCAGTTTTAAATGTCAGATTTATTTATAAGTTTGAGCAAAGCACATTGACGAGTTTTACTATTATGCATAAATGCACTTAAAGTCGCTCGTTACTATATATGCAGATTGTAATTGAAGAAACTGTTTAAGAAAAAATTATTATTATCAAACTATAACTTATTAAACTTCAAAGTTAACAAAATAAACTAAATGTGAAAAACTCAATACACTAATTTAGTTTAAAAATTTTGAAGAAAAAAGCAATTCATAATAACAAATGATGAATGTAAAAATATAGTAAAAAACAGCATGGTGAGTAATAGATTTTTTAAATGATCTAATTTGATGTTTAAACAATACTTGATATTTTATTATTAATATATTACTTGATTTTTATTTAAAATATATGTAAATTAAAACTAAACTATTATTGAGATGCTGAGATTTTTTATTTAGAAGTGCTTTATGATTTCAGTTTAAAGTATAAATTTTAACTTTTTAAATTTCGTGCCTTGATATTTCCTTGAGAGAAATATATTTATACACTTGCATGAAAAGAATTTTCATGAATAGTTCATTATTATTTTAATAAGTGTTTTCTCAATAAAGACACTTAATGTATATTTGAAGTACAAACTCAAATACCATTCAAATATGAGTTAATAAATTAAATTTTTTTTATACTCAATAATGCAAGTAAATTCCTAGCATCATAAATTGAAGTATTTAATTGCACAAATAAAAATTGAGTACAGTAAATTACAATAACAACTTAAAAGTCTTTGTATATTCATCTTTACATAGTGCCCATGAAAATAAAAATGATTTAATTTGTCCAAATTTAAAAACTCTTGACTAAACCTCATCATAAATCAAGACTGTGTTAAATCAATTCTCAATAAACTATATTGTAAGTAAATAACTCAATGTTCAGTGTTTCAGTTTAGTTAAATAGAAATTCTAATTAGATTTCCGTATTTTTGAATTAAGTATGAGCAAATTCTGATTTATCAAAAGTAGGCTAAGTACTTGTTCTACAAAGCGAATTTGATCAACTCGGCCGCTTTTAGGGAAGGAACTAAGTAGAAGGGTTTACTGTAACTGAAGTTTGCATGAAGTGAATCAATGCTCCATTCATTAATAAGATAAATTAAATTTAACTTGAAAAATTAAGTAACTTAAAATGGAGAGTTGATATTAAAAATCTTAATAAAATTAGTTAATCGATTTTTTAATCTGTTAGATCCAATTAATGAACTCTA
>JAQGFW010014829.1:0-13321 GCA_030463445.1 Euplotes aediculatus
TACAAAAGCATTTCTTTGATGTCAAAAGCTTTACTTTTGAGATTTTAAGCATTCATACTAGTTCGAATAGCGATTGATTTTCTAGTTTTTATGTTAAACTCTTTGTATTAAGCTTAATAAAATCTTACTTTCAAATTCAAACAGCAGTTCTTTATCTTCTCAGGAAATCAAAGCAGGACACTCAACTAAAGAGTTAAATTTACATTTTAAATAGTTTGAAATAAATTTACAAATTTCATCATTGTTTTTTCAATTTTCTGACTTAACTTTGAGATTTGGATTTAGATTTTCTCTGACTCAAAAATACTGATAGTACAATGACGGGTTTTGGATTCTGTAGATTTCCGAAACATTAAGTTTGAAGCCTGCAAGTATAGTATTTTCAACTTGAGTCTTCTCTTGTCCAATGCAGTCATATTCATATGTATCTTCCAAGAAAACTAAGTCCCACTCATACGGATAGAAGAATTCCTTGAAATACTGACTGCTTCCTATATTATTGAGGTCATTATTATATTGTAAGAACAAAGTGAGCTTGACATAAATAATCAATCTAGTGCCACTAACAATCGCAAACAATTTTAATTTATAATATTGGTAATTACTGGATTTTATTTATTCAAAAATCTAATAGAGAACTAACTATCCTCTCTAACTTTGATTAGTTTGAGTCATATATTGAAGAGATTGCAACAAAAAATCGATTGACTGATTCATAATATCACTCAAGTGGGGAAGTTGGGTTTCACGACTGAGTTTTCTTATATTTTCCTCAAGAATCCAATTTTTTAGATTTAAATGATAAAAATATCGAAATAATTTTCAAAAAAATAGTTAAATTTGTAAAGTTTATATAGTTCTATAATTTTTTATTTGCCTCAGTATCTATTTTAAAGGAAATTTCAATGATATTATTTATTTATAAAGTATTGCTTCAGTATTCCACCTTTCCAATTTATTAAAGAATCTAGCTAAATAAAAAATGTGAATAAAAAATTAAGTGAATGATTCCTTCTTATTAAAGACCTTTCTTTCAATCTTGCTCTATTTCTTCTTTGAATAAATTATTTTGTTTATCAAAAATTGTAGTCTTCCCAATAGTTTTAAAAAGCACCAAGACAAAAAATATTCAGTTTAGTTCAACTTTTACATTTTCATAAAGGTTTGAGTTATTTTAGCCGAATTTTTGAAAATAAAGAATTTTTTATATTAAAGCTAAAATGTATTTCATTGTGATTTTTAGAATAAATTTCAGTTTATTGAATTGTAATTTCGAGAATGCTTATTTTGCAAGAATTTATTTTGCATACTACTTAAATACTTGTAAGACAAACTGAATTTTTTTATTTATGATTTGTTTTGTGAATTTCTATTTTATGAAGAGATTCTATAGTTATTTTAATATTACATAAATCTATTTTAAATGTAATTAAAAGAAGTTTATAAAAATTGAGTTTATCTTTGATTCGTATAATCGCTAAGCAAAAATTATTATTGATATAAAAATAAAGAGAATTGAGATTTTTTGGATAATAAAATTTTTATTTGAACTTATGGTCAGGTTTACAGCTTGATAAACGACAAATTAACAAGAGCAAAAGAATTCTAAATAAGTCAATACTTATTATTAATAAATTAAGAATACTTTTTTAATGCTGAGGCAAAATAGAGATTTGTATATTGTTTGAGATTTCTCTTAAATATTCCATTTCAGAGATTTATTTTCTAAATAAGAACATTTTTAACTACCAGTTGAATAAAAAAATAAAAGTTTGAAAATTATTATTTCATGAGAGTTTTGCTAGTTCCTGATCAAATTCTAAATAATTCATCTCTGATTTGACTCCCAATAAATAAAGCTACTATATATTTATTCTTTATTACTATTAGTTATTTACCTTAATAAGGTAAAGGTGTATACTCTACAAGCAGCATATAATTAACCTCTATTTCTGACTTTAATTGATTTAGAAAGAAAATTTTAAATATATTATCTCATAAAATCAGAGAATACTATTATTTTTAAACTTGTTCCTCAGATACAATTCCAACCCATATTTTAAAAAGATTTTTTATCCCTATGAGATATTTTATATGTGCTTCTATTTTATGAAATAAAATTTTAAACTTACTATACAATTTTTTTTCATCAAACAACTGAAATAAAAAACTACATTTATGAGATCACCAATTAATACTTACTCAGTGAGAAATTATTTTAAAATTCTTAATAAAAATGTTATTCTAATTTAATAAATATTTGAACCTACAGTTCGGAGGAACCATTAAAGGTTGGATTTAAAAAAACTATCATATAAAATCTTAAATTTATAAAAGATATATTTTCATTTTCATTCAATCCTTATGATTATATTTCAATCTTGCGACTCTTTTTTATTTTTTCTTATTTCTTGTTGAGTTACAAAGTAGTTATAGCTAACATTCATTTTTTTAATTGATTAGACGTCATTATATTTGATTTAAATTATGTAAAAGTGGTGTAAGATAAATTATATATAAAATGAATGATAGAGATCGATTCCTTGGCTTTTTGTGGAAATAATTTTTCACCTTGTTTTATTTCCTTTTTCTTGAATTTCATCCAATAACCTTTACCACTATCTTTTCTAACTCTTTTATATTTTTTTAGCTTAAAATCAAAATCTTATAATTATTCAATTTGCATACATTATTTTTATTTGTTCCACATATGTTATTAATACAAATCACGGAAAATATATCTTAACATATTATTTATCTATTTAATTGCTCACTTTCTTGAGACACAAAAGCTAAAATCTGTACAAAGAGTAGGGCTTGGATATAAATCAAAATCGACATACCTTTATTACTGGAATCATTCATATCAATAATTTTCTTGATTGCATTCTTAAACTTGTCTACTATTTTATTTCCTTCATATTTAAGTCACTTAGTAGATAGCTTTGTAATATTGATTTTGATATTGATTAAAGTCTTTTCACTTTTCTTGCTTTCATATTTCAGTATTTCGTAAGCATCATTTTTGTCAGATTGCAGATTGCTAAATAGAAATTACAATTAGAAAAATCAGATATAATCTTATTGAATAAAACATATATTTAGTTTAATAGCTTACTTGTTGTAATCTTTAGAAATATGAAATTCATATTCGTCGAAATTGAAAAGTTTCTTTTTATGTTTACGTTTATTTAAAAAGCTGTTAATTTTAATTCATTCTGATTCATTAAGTTTTCTATTTAGTTTATCTGTATATTTTCCTTTAATCTGCCATTGTTCTCAAATTTTGAAAATGTTAGGTATTTCAAAATCCTTTATTTTTATTGAATCGTACAAAACAAAATCTTTATATTCAGTCTTTCCTTCATTTATTGTTCAGCCGATAATTGATTTAGAATCTATTATGAAGATAAGCATATTTTCATTATATCAAAGTGATTATAAAAATCATTATTTACCTTTACTTCTTCACTTCAAGAATATAAATAGAGTAAATATTTTGTTTCCATCCTACGATATGATTATTTAAACTTACATCAAAACTAAAATCGTTGATTTCAAGTTTGCTGAGCTGTGAATAAACAAACTGTCGCTTGATGTTCATGATTCAGGTTCTAACACTAATCGGAAGATCAATATCTGAATTTGTATATAGTTTAATATCATCATTTAATAGTAACTTGAATACTTTCTCTGAAAATCTATCTTTTCCTTTATTTTTGTCAATATGATCTGCAGATATCCTAATTTTAGTTTTGTATTTCTGTTCAAGCTGATCTAATGCATTAAGAATGTCGATGTGTATTTCGGGAGTCCATTTAAAGTTTATCTTTAAATTTTTGTTAAATTTAAATTCCCTGGCTGCTTCTGTCAAATAATCTTCAATATATTTATAAATGATATCTCAGATTTTATCTTCATATACTTGAATTGCTATAAGAAAATTTAAATTAGTAGACTTAAAACTAACGTTATTAATATTGGATGAGCATCAAATATTCAATTCTCAAATCAGTTAAAATGTATTTCTTGTTTTATCAGATAATAATTAACAAGATATTGGTAAGCATATATGTTCTAAAGGAATCGAAATTTCATTAGAATAGTTAATAGCTTGACTTATATATTTTGACACATTTATAGTTAAGCACAAATAACTAGCTATTCCTTTATTCTTTATTGTTATTGTCTCTCATATTTAGCCTATAGTTTCAAAAGTGTGTTTCCATGCTTCAAGCGCCACAAACTGCTGTTTAAAATTTTTGTATTATTTATAGACAGCACAACACAGAGAAAGTAAATTGATCTAAGTATGACGGATAAAGAAAGGGAAGCTGAAATATTCCTAATAATTTTATACAGATTTAGAGGTATCTTATTCCTCTATTAAGCATGTAAAGACAAGAATTTAGAACAGATAATTAAATAATAAAATAACTACACAATCAATGCTTTAAAATTAATATATACATGAAATACTGTAAAAAAGAATGACATTTATCACATTTTACTTATTCATGATTTTATCTTAAAATAAGAAAAGTTGAATTTTATAATTATTCAGAACAAATAAGGATATTCAAGTCTCAATAAGTTCAAATTTTTTAAGGTGAAGCCGATCAATCAAGATTAAACAGCATTTTTAGGATTAATTTGAGAAATTAATTCTAATTAATTACTAAAGATTGAGCTTAACTTAAGATTATAAACTTGTTAACTATGCATATTTCTGGACTGCTTAATTTACTTTTTTCAACTTCATGTTTTAAGTTGAATTCATTATTTTTTATTAACTAAGATTAAAAGTTAATACTTAAAACTTCGTTTATTCAGAATTAGTCTCGATGCTAATAATCAAGTAAAATGTGATAAATTTTATTTAGTATAAAATATTTTTAATTTAATTAATTTAAATTCAATTAAGTAATATTAATTTTGACTTTTTATATTCACAAATATGAAATTCTTACATTTAGATTGTTTGTGGATTAACTTGATATTTATCTTCGGAGATTCTGAAAACTCTCATACTAAACAATAGTTAAAAAAAATTTGTGTTTTTATTAATCAGGTTGATATTAAGATTTAATTGATCTATGTAATTAAGATTTTTAGATATTGAATATATCAAATTCTATCAATCTTAAATACATTTTCAAATAAAAATCTTTGATTTCAGTTTACGCTATTACAATTTAAAAATATTATCATAGAATTAAATGACCAAGGAAAGTATCATCTCTGAGTATTTATTTTTAAAACTTATTTATTTATTTGAAATTATGCATTATAAAAATTTTCATTCCTAAAATAATAAAATGAATTTTATACGAATAAATTTTTTTAATACTATGTCAAGAATTTAAGAAATAGGAAATCTCAAAACTTTTGCTTAATAATAAAATTATTTAGAATTAGATAAATGATAGCTTATAAACTTTAATTATTTAATATGCAAATGATTATTTTGAGTCGAAATTAATTGATAAGTAAAAACCAACTAAATACTTTAGCTTGCTTACAAATTCAGTATTTCTCTAGTTTTCATCCAATTTGCCTATATAATAAGTTATACAGCTTACTTTTTATGTTTAATAATAAGCATTGAGATTTGATTTCAATAATCATTTTCTTTGATATTCTAAACAAAATAGTTTACAAATCGAGAGTACCCTGCCGATGGATTTAAAGTACAAGTTGATAATGTCTTTGTGTTTGGAAACAATATTCTTGACGACCTTTGTAATGCTTATTTCGGTACTGTCAAAAAGCAGATCTTTGAAGAAAGAAAATTTGCTTTTGTTTTTGTCACCTATTTATAACTTGGATTATAGCAGTAATTTTTTTTAAGTATTTTAGTTTTAAACGAATAAAATGTGTTGAGCCCAATTTTATTTTTATAATAATACGAATAAAAGATGAATAGAGTAAAAGATTGGGCCCCTCCTCTATCTTTTCTCTTCTGTATTTCAAGCCATAATGCGCCATTCCTCAGAACTCCATGCCTCTAAGTCCAAATCTAGTTTTTTTCTAACTCTGGAATATTAATTTACCAAAAACAGCAAATGATTACATTAGACAGAAACATTCAGAGGATTTCAAATTTTATAATATGTTAATTTGTCTATTTTATTTATTGGAGCTTTAAATTTTTTAATTTTGACTATAAATAAATCTGATGCATTATTTTGAGAAAGCAAGTACATCTTAGTAATCTTTCCTCTTTTACTCTTTGTCTCCTTTAAAAAATACAATCTCTATTTATAAACATGTTTTGTACATAATTATAATATTTATATAATAAGGTTATTACGTTTACCAATTAATGATTTCTCATTAGATTGTTTTGTTTATAGGAAATTTAATAAAACTGAAAATAATTTAACTGGGAAGTAAATAGTCATTTGTATTGTATAAAAAGATTTTCTATTACTAAAATTTGATGTCCAAATTAAAAATTTAAATCCTATTGCACAGATTTTGGTTAGAATGATCATAGATAAAGGCAGCTGATACCATAAAGTGAAAGCAAATTTTTAGATTATTATTTTCTTACCTAAAAATTAGTTTTCTTAATACTCGAACATTTGGAAACATGAATACTAACTATTTACAAATTGAGATTTATTTTTGAGCAAAAAATGTATAAGAACAACTCTCAAAATGCTTCCTCCACTTTTCATATTATTAGCATCAACTATTCCATAAAAATTTAGACTATAATAGTTTCTTTCAAGTCAGAAAAAATAACTTTTATTTTTATATTAAATAGGAAATGAAAAAAGAGTTTGATTTATCTGATTATGTTTAAAGATTTAATTACTAATAAAAATAGTTACAGACACAGTTCCTTAATCTCTTTGTTACAGAAATTATCCGATAAATACAATATAGTACAGTTAAAACATAAGTCTTCTGATTAAATCAAGTGGCTAATAATGTATCTCTAAAAATTTATGACAGAAAATCTCTTGAGATTTCCGATTCTTGAAATAAAATGATGCTTTGACAAAATGAATATTTCAGAATGTTCTAACAAAAACCCCAACAAGGGAATACATATTCGAACAGTACCCAGCACACACTTTTAATCAAATTTGTGCTTCTAAATTTTATCATAAAAATTGTTTTGCTAATACATTCTAAATTAATATATTATAAATTTGTTGTCAACTCTAAAGATTAGAATTAGATTAATTTTTATAGTCTCTTTAACGCTATTAACAAGCAGTAGTTTATTGGACAATATACAGCAAACCGAGTTGGAGAAAAGGTTTGAGGGTAAAGAAAAGCGGCCAACAAAAAATGTCAGTGCAGTTAGAGAATCAGGGTTATTGCCTCCAATCAATCACCTTCTCTATTAAAAACTTATGAAGGGTAATTATTATCTGTGGCGATAGTTCCAAACATGATAGTGTGGAAATTGATTCCAAAAGTTTAAGAAATTTGCAATTGATGAGGTTTTTACAAACATGATTAGATTTAGGAAAAGTCAAAAGGATGATGACATTGATTACGATAAAGTTCTCTCAATGATAATTTCAAATTTATTACTTGAGAAAGCAGTTCAAGTAACATGTTTTATATTTGAACAAGATTATTTTTAACAGAAAGTCATCACTATTTGAAGTTGGACAGAAAATGAGAATAGAAAATTATTAAAATGGATATTACGAACAATACTTAATTATAATATTTTTACTATTTTAAACTATTTTAGCCTATCTTTTAATTATTTTTATCTTTCTCATTTCCTTATTTATCTTCTTTTATCTTCATCATTTCATTTATTTCAATTTTTTATGTAGATCAAGAAAAGCATGATTTATATGGTGTAATAATGTCTCCTAAATTTATGACATATTCATTTAAAATTTAATTAATATAGTCAATTGTGTTTAACTTCTTATTTAAAATCTATTTAAGCACCTTAAATGCTCTTAAAACAATATTTATATTTGAAATATTTTAGCAAACTATTTATATAGAAAATCTTTATTCTTGCCAAATATATATTTTGTTTAGTAATAATACGCTGAGTGTATATAATTATCTTTATTGAAATCTTACATATAGCTATCCAATCCATAATTTAATTTATAAGAAATAGAAAAATTAGAAATATTATTGTAACTTACTTTTTAACTGCACACGGAAAAATGGTGAAATAATCACAAAATGACCTTTATTGATCGAATCCATAAAGAAAATGTTATCTTCATTGGTGTCAGAATCTAAATTAATATAAGAGATTTTAAAAGTCAGTATTTTACTATTGTTATTTTTATATAGTTCATTCCAAGTTTCAAGTATATGATTTTCGATTCTTTTAGCCAATTTTGCATCAAGTTTTCCTTTGAGTTCAACTTTGAATTTTATACATTTTTCGAAGTTAGACATTAGATGGTTAAAGTAGTAATACTTCAGCTCTTCCTCATCTTTATATTTATTGTCTTCAGGAAGTTTTTGGTGAATTATGTATAATACATCTTCTAAAGCCAGTAGAATATAAAAATAAAGATACAGTTTAAGTGCACTAAAAGATATACTAACTTACTCTTTTCATCACATTCAAAATCCATAAAGATGTCTTCAATTGAAACTTTAGAATTACTTTAAATCAATCGTGATTTTATTATTGGTTGACCTCTTTTTGCTTTCAATTGTTCAGTGCGAAAACCTATTGAAGGAATTTATGTTAATATCAGCAAATAAAGTTTGAGTATTAAGTGCTTACATTTTTCTAAACATCTTCTTGTCCATTTTAGCTTGTCTCAAGTAAAAGCAGAAAATTTTAAAGTAATATTTGTCTCCTCTACTATCATTCGGTGACTCTTTGTAATCGTAAGTTATGAAGTTATCTAAACATATATTATTATGAAACAGTTTTAAATGGAGATACTAATCAAAGTCTTGTTTGATTTCCTTTAGAGATCCTCGATAGTGCAACAAATAATGAAAATTTCAAGAAAGTAATAAAATTATAAAATTAGCGATCTCACTAACAAAGATATTATTGATAAAATTTCTGATAACTGTAAGAAGACACTTAAAATATCAAGAAAAGAGTGTCCAGTTTTAACAGAAATTCAAACATTAAATAATTCGTATTTATGAATAAAGTCTATTGAATTATGAAGGAAGAACAGGTTTAAAATTAATTTTGAATTTTCAGCTTTCTATTGAATCGAATTTTTAGAATCTTAAATATTTGCATATTTGTTGTAAAATAAAATAATAAAAGAGAAGATCTTATTTAAAGCTAGAAAGGTAAGTATGAAAAAGAAAGAAATAAAAATATTGAAGCATCACCATGTAAAATTTGTAAAGGGTTATATAAAAGACAACAAGAGAAGATATTTTAATCATAGAATAATTTAAATCTAGCATATAAAATGAAAGTAATAATCTCAAAATTTGATCAGAGCAAACAATTAAAAAGTAATAAAGAAAGATTAAGAATTGAGCATAAAAGGCTTATATGATCACCCAAATCTAACTTAGACGATTAATATAAGAAACTTGTGTGAGTGAGCTTTTTTTAATTGTAATATGTAAATTGTAAAAATACGGATTAATTATCTTTTTCAAAATGCTATATAGTTTCTTTGTGATCTAAAAATTAAGCCAAGTTATTTTGTTATCATGTATTCAGCCTCCCTCGTGTAAAATTGAGTACTTTTGATTATTATATTTTACTTTAAATAATATTTTGAATATCAAGGTTTATAAATCGATTCTAAAATTCTGTTCGATAGCCAATCAATATTTAATCAAATATCTAATTTAAATTTTAAAAATTAACGAATCGATTCTGAAGTTAGACATAAGGTCAATTTTTGATACATTACAAATTAAATTGTTAGTTATAATTTGGATGATTATTGGCAATTCAGAATTACACAGAATATAGTTAGCCCAGAATTTGGAGTTGAAAAATGATTCAAGATGGTGGATTGAAGAAATTGGCCATAACTTATTCGTTATTCATATTGGAGTCCAAGATTGGCTTGCGATAATCGGATATGAATATCTATTATGACCTAGAGACCTCAGAAAATTAAATCATTTGACAAATAAGTAAAAGTCGCCTCTCAACGCCAGCTCATTTTCACCTCAAGTGACTTAGATGCTATACAGGTAGCAAACAATTTGCTAGTTACATTAAGAATCGTCTAAATTATGTTACCTCATGGCTGAATGTTATAATTTCGAAATTCAATCCAATTTTAAATGCTTGACTCTATTTTGAATTATGGGAATTACCATATCAAAAAATTTCGAATTTCTGACGACCTTAGACACATGTTCTACTAAATTATGTGCAATATACCAAGCCGTGAAATCGATCTGATAAGAACTGTATATTTATATTTAAGTGATACACTGAAAGTAGAGTCGAACCATTACTGATTTTATGCCTGATGAGGTCTAAGATAAAAGAAATTCAAGATTGATATTGTAGAAATCAGCAATATTTTCATAAGAGGAGACTTGTAGAGTTTCTCTATAGTGAGAGGTTTGCTATCCAGACACTTGAAATGGAAAGAATTGTGGCAATTGGGAGGGTCAGATGATGAAGTTTAAGCTCATTTACTTTCACCCAGCAAGAAGTTCTAATCGAGGAATATTGTTACTTGAGGTTGAGCACTTGGAGATAATTGAGAGCACACTTGAGGAATTTAAAGCTGAGTTGCATTATAGATTAAAGGATTAAATACTCATTAATATCTGCACAAATGAAGTAAAAGAGATTAAGGGCTTAGAAATTCAACGTAATAAGGGTTACACTTCACTTTTATTTGAACAATTTGAAGAGCCAAATTCAATATGTTTTATTTTAAAATAAATATGAATTTAAAATTCAAATTTATTTAGACAATACTAATGTATTATGACTAACAGATATTTAGATCGTATACAGAAAAAACTAAACAGATTATTGAAACGAAAACTAAATTTATCATATTTGCTTTGGTCTTAAACTCAAAGCAAATATTAATTGTACTTTTTATTAATCTATTATCGAGTATTTGTAAGATTGGTCAAATAAATTTTTAATAGCTTTACTGCAAAAAAATGAATTGCTAATTAAAGTTTAATAATCAATCTTCTAACTATTTATTTAACTTTGTAAGATAAATAACAATAATTTAACTCTTGAGTTAGCTTTTATTATTACAAAAATAGCTATCCAGAGATTTTGAAAATTAAAAAGTGGCGACAATACGAAGACTCACTTCTTTCAATATATGTCATATTTTTCCAGAGTAATTTTTTTCTCTCTCCTCTGATATATTTTCAAAGTGTTTATCGATTCAATTTAAAATTTTTAAATCTCGTATATTCTGATTGAAAAGCAGGTTTTCTAAAATTAAGAATCAAATGATTCTGATATTATTTCCTATATTTCAAAATTTCATTCTCATACTCCTTAGCGCAGGAGTGAATAAAACTCGATTCATCTTGTAGAAAAGAATTTTTTAGGCTAGAGGATGCAACTACTACGAGCGGTCTTCCTGAATGACCACTGCAAATTTCCTCAAGCAAGCGATAAATGTTTAAGTCCAAATTGAGAGCAAACTAATTTTTAATTCAAACAGTGAAGGAAGAATTATCGTCCAATATTATACAAGTTAACAATTAATAATTATTCGTAGAGGTTGATAAAGATAGAGCTAAGAAATCGAATGGATTAATTGTCGATAGAAGCCATAAAATTAATCCTCAGCTGTGTACAAGCAGTCAATAAAAAAGCGAATTTAATTTCAAAGTATGTATGTGAAAGCAGTCTCACTGCTGTAAGACATCGGAAATATTTAAAATATAAGAAAGAAAAACTGCAGTCTAATAAATTCTCGTTTTTATCTCAAAAAGAAGGTATATGAAAAGGGTGAGTTCCTAAATTGCTAACTCTTCTACAATTATTGATAAGTAATAGTTGGCTATCAGAACTAAGAAGAAAATGAAGCGTTATTATTAACAATAACATTTCACAGCAAGCCAAGATTTCTCATAAATAATAAGTAAACAGATGAGAAAAAAACTCGATAACAATTAGAATAGTGCAAATCTAATTCGTCTTAATAAGAAAACGAAATTAGATGTAAAAGCAATACAAAAACTATGAGATAACAATTGATATTCCAAGATGATATTTAAAACAAAATAAAATTTCAGAAATCATAAAATAAAAAGCAAAACTGATACAAATGTGATAATAATAAAATTGCAGGAGATAACCAATAATTATCAGTTTTTTTAAAAGCTCAACTATTTTAAATTATTTAAATCATATTGAAATCCAATTGGGTTTATCTATGAATATAAATTGCAACGAAATTAATTTTGGCATTAAATATTCTTAGAAAGGAATACCAAAATATTTATTTTTTTAGCTATTTTATATTTAGATATTCTACTTTGTTCTAAATGTAATCTTAGATAACATAGAGATAATATTTATGTAGAATAACTTGTATGATTTGATCAAATAGTGTGTAGAGTGGCAAATTGATATTATTATAAACTCAACAGACAGCTGATATTAATTCAATATTTATAAATTCATTCATTATCAGCTTAGACTGATATGTAAAGAGGCTTTGATAATTAATCTTTAGCTATTTCTCTTTCTTTAATCTCAATCACTCAAATTTGCTTCATATTTAAAATAAAAATGTAATTATTTTTAATTCATTTATACTAAATCTAAATATTTTAGACTTAGTAACAATTTGATGAAATTACAAGTAATTATCTAATGAAACTTATGCTCTTAATTAATTACGACAGCCAAATAATATTACAACCTTATATATTTTGCTTAAAGTTAAAGTGTATTTGCATATTAAAAAGGTTTTTTATATTTATTCAGCAGAATTAATATAATACTTGAACATAAATTATCAAAATTAAGAATAAAAAATAATAAATTGACTTAAACAGTTATATTAACAACAATAAACTTAAAAATTTAGTTAATATTAAAAAATTATCGATTTTTTTGTAGTAATCAAATTTTATGTTTCAAATATATAACTTTATCATTAAAAACCATTATATCTTATCAAAAATTTACATATTTAATATAAGATATTGGCGGATAAGCTAAATAAGATTAATTTTGCATTTTTTAAATAATTTATTTTAAAGCATATCTTTCTAATATGAGATTTTCTTTTAACAACTTTCATGCAGCCATAAAATTTAATACACTTAATACCTTCACATTAGATATAATGTAATAGTTTACCTTTGAAATCTTTCAAAATGGCTTTTATTTTATTGATATACAAATCCTTTACATTTTTCACTTTTA
>JAQGFW010014917.1:0-10768 GCA_030463445.1 Euplotes aediculatus
GATCTAAATAATCAGAGTTAGTTTTAATTGCAAATTTCAGGATTCAAATTTTTTTATATTAAATATATTAAAGATGACATAATTTTTAATAGAAGTAGTTTTTTTACTAAATGTTCAAATTCATCCTTTTTGAAACATTAATTGTATTTTAGAAAATGGTAATACTTTTTAATTAGATTTAAGCTTAATTTAATGAAGAGTTAAAGTTTTTATTGAAAAATATTAATTAATAACTTTTTGTATAAAAACATATTTATTTAATAATTTTAAATTTAATAATTCAAAAAATAAACAATGAGATAACTATATTTAGTTAAATTAATTTAAGATAGAAGAAGCATAAAAAATTCAGATTGATATCAAATTATCATTAAATTTCTAAATTGTAGTATCTCGATATGCTTAAAATTAAGTTTTTGTAAACTCACTAATTTATAAACATTAACAAATAATTTTGTATGAACTTGAATCTTAGCTAATTAAAAGCAACATATAAATTTAAATCAGTAATTAAAATTGCGTAATAGCAATAATACTTATCCTATCTCTATTCAAAGTTATTTTTAAAAATTTAATATGATTTAAAATAAATGTAATTGATTTCTTCGTTGAATTAATTAAAAATTCAAATAGATTAAAAAATAATTTCATCAAAATTTTTAGCTATGTGAAAATATTGATAGAAACAATTCTACACTAACTTTTCCATAACATTGAAAGAGGCAACAGGATTCAATTAGATTAAAGTTCTTTTATTTATATATTTTATTTATTTTGAAATTGAATCTAAATATCTTAAATTTATAAATACACTCATAAAGTCGTACATATCAGCATGTTTTTTAATAGAAATTAAAATTAAAATCTAAATTAGATAGAAACATTTATTTATAACAATGTCATTCAAGTTTTCTTTTATATATTTATATCAAAGTAATAAATATTCAATGAGAAAACCAAAGTAAATGAGGAAATAAACTTATATTATTTTGAATTCTATCAAACAATCAGAAAATCTTATGATAATCATACTTTGCACTTGACAACCCTATCTTGGAAAGTTTAGCCCGATAATGGACTTAACAACCCTCACTTGAAAATCTCTGTTATTTTTGAATTATTTATAATATTTTGATTAAAGCAATCAAACTCAATATTATCCAAGTTTCTAAATACCCAACGATCCCTTAATTATCGCTTCAAAATTATATCGATAATAGAGTTTAAAATTGAATTAAGAGACATAACTTGCAAGTATTGTAGACTATGAAGTTGATGAAGCTAATATTGAAGAAATCGCCATTTCTGATGAACCTCAGACTATGATCAAAATGATTTTAATTAAATCAATCATTTACAAAACCAAGAAGAAGGCAAAATACATATTGACAAGCTCTCTGAGGGTGTGTCAGAATTTGAAAAAATAGTTATTTGAATTTTTAAATCAAGAAAATATTTAATTTCAACCTCTATCTATCATTCTTGAACTTTTAAATGATCAACAATAAAAATATTAAATGTATTTGAACATTACAAATTATATAACTCCATCAAAAATGATAAAAACAATCAAGTATATTGAGAATTTTATTAAAAAAAGTTTAATAAAGAAAAAGAAAAAAGATTGAACCTATTGAAAATGACAGCAACATGTCATCAAGAAAATCTTTATTATTCTCAGAGACAAAGATTTGGCTAATTTATCTAAAAATACAATATTTAATGTATTAAATATACTTGGATATACATATAAAACTTCAAAGTTAAAATAAAAAATGATCAGCTTCAAAAGATGCAAGATATAATTGGTGCTTGCGCCTATTTACACTACTTTTTATGGAATTTTCTTTTGGATGAGTGCATATTTTATCTAAATAATCGTATGGTTCAAAGCGGACTAAAAGTAACGAAAATAACATTATTTTTTAGGAACAATAGAAGAAAAGTAGATGATCGGGAGATTATTAGCTCATATAACAAAATGAGCTTATATATGCAAAGAGTTTAACAGAAACACTAACATCAATATTTTACAAAAAGCAATACACTAAATGAATAATTTTACAATTAAAAAAATTTACAATAAAAATGGATAATGCAAAAAATAATTAAATAAATAAGGTATTACAATTTAACGAAGATTATAACATCATGGTTATTGATTCGCATCTATTTCCTAGAATTTAATACGATAGAAAATCTTAAAGGATAATAAAAATGGCTTAAAAGAAATTTATATCAATGAGCAACCTAATAATAAATTGATCTGCGTTTGATATAACATAGAAGACACAGCGAAATAAAATTATGAGAAAGTATTTATGAAAGAATGGACGTATAAACGTAGTTAAGAGGCGCATTAACAAACTATTAGTTTTTTTAAGAAAGACTTTAATCATAATATTATATAAAAGTTTTGGATTTTCATATCTCCTTTATAGGAGAGTGGATTTAATTATTGAGCAACATATGTATATTTTTTAATACTTGTGATAATAATTAAGTTATTAGCTTATTTAGAAATGCATTAGCTTTCATAGAAAATTAAAAAAGAATTAAAATATGAAGATAATATCATATTCTTTTATTCATAACATTTCATAATAAATAAACTAATGAACTTAGTTCAAAATGATTTAATTTTTTATAAAAAGCGAGAAAATAAAAATAAATTACTTGAGAAAAAGCAACATCAACGAAGTTAATGTTTTCAATTCATATTTGATTTATCCTGTTATCAATTCTATTCTTTTCAAAGTCTCTTTCTTTCACTTTGAACAAATCATCTTTAATCTTATTAATCAAAGATTTATCTTGCAATTCTGATGATAAGTAATCTATCCTTTTAATAATATTATTTATCTTTAAGTCAATCTGACTATTATAATCTTTTAGTTCATCATATTCTTTCATAGCCTCTTCCTCAATACTTTTCTGAGTCTTAATCTCTCCTTGAGTATAGCTAATATTATGTTCTAAATCTTTAATTTTTTGAATCAATATAGTCAACTCCTCAATTTTACTCCTAAATAATTAAATAAGCCAAACAATATGCTTACTGTTTTTGTGTCTTTAATTCTTCAACTCCTTTATTTAAGACTTCATTCTTTGGTTTAATTTGTAAACTATCAATATTCTCAAATTTGCAGTCCTTTAACTCTTTCCATTTCTTTTCAGCTATCTCTTTCTGCTTCATTATATCTTCTTCAAACTTTTTATATTTAAACAATTCTCTTAGCTTCGAGCAGAAATTAAAGTAAATATCTTGTTCTTGAGAATCAAGCTTATTTTCTGTATTTTCCTGTTCATTTTTCAGAAAATCTTTTAAATCAATTTCTCAGCATTTAAAAATATCGTCCATATCTTCAATGTTAATTTGTACGTCTTGGAATTGAACTCCATTTTCCTGTTCTTTTCACATTTTTTCAGCTATTTTGTTTTTGGAGCTGTGTTTTAACTTGAAGTAATATTTTTCCTTAAATTTTGATACAATTTCATAACCTTCTTTTGTCTTATTAAATTCTGGATCTTGAGTAACATCATGCAAATTACATAACAACATATATTCTAAGAAATTATTAAACAATATTCTGTAGTCTTTCTTTTTCATCTCTACGAATTGAACAGTTAAAGATGCAAGTTTAGATTCTTCTTTGATTAACTCTTTATAAATACTTTCTTTTTTCTCTCTTTGCTCATTATTTCTTAATATTGTTGCCTCAATTGTTTTTTGCAACTTTTCTTGTTTAGACGTTCAAAATGTATTGAAGTTGTCTTCAATTGTTGAAAGTATTAAAGTTTCTAAAGTATTTATTAGTCAAACAGTTTTCAAAATATTAATTTTTATAATAAATACATTTAATAGGAAAATTTATATTTGATCAAATCAAAAATAATACCTTATGTTCTTATTATTTTCAAATATTTTACAGATATTAATTTTTATCAAACTTATTTAACTTAAATCTCTTAATTTTTTCCTTTAATTTAGTTACAATAAAGATTAAAAATTGTAGCAAATAAAGTTAAGCTAATATTAATATTTAAAATTAGCACAAAAAGCTTACTTTATAAATTAATGTTTCTTATTTCGCATGAGTTTATAATCAAAATTTTTGTATAAATTATTTAAGACAGGAATTCAATCTTTTGTTAATTAATGTTATTATTATCACATAGATGTTACGACTATTTACTGAATTTCGTTCTATTTTAGCTAAAATACTCTAATTCGAACATCAAAGTAATAGCATGGACAGTAAATTTATTAAACAATTCAATAAATGATATGAAAAAACTTTTTAAGGAAGCAGAGTCGCCTATGCTACACACTAAGCATTATAAAATTAGGTTAGTAAGGTAATCATTACTATGATTATTGTTTAAAATATTGTAAAAAGAAATAAAAATCGTATTTTTGTAATAACATTTTCAAAGTATTTTTATATACATTTGATTTTAAAAAAGTTTTAATTGAATCTGAACATTAAAATCATAAAAAATATACCCCATCCTAACTCAAATGCTACTTTTTACTATTATCAAATTCATAATAAAACCTAATAGTCTTAATCTCGAATTAATTATTCAAATATTCATATTGAATTTAAGCTAAATATCTTTTATACTGTGCGAGCTTATACTAAAAACTTGCTAAGACAAGTTATTTTATTATCTAGCCGGAATAAAATATTATCTTTATCTGGTAATAATCAACTGAAGGATATCTTTTAGTTTGATTAAGCAAAAATGCATAAAATCTTGTCAATAAAAATTAGCTCCTTTTCATCTAATTGAAATATCAAGAAAGTTATTAACCTTAGAATATATGAAAAATAATAAACTAAAATGATCGATTAGTATATTTTCCTAATTTTAGAGAAAAAAATTCATCGAAAAGGAAATAGATGAAAGTATTGGAGAAAAATAATTTAAGGCTTCACTCACCAACTTGAATGCATACGAACATGAAAGTTAGAGATGACTGCTATCATCAATATTTGATGAAACAATGTCAAGGAGTTTATCGTGAGAGACTTCAGAGCTAATTTAAAAGAACTTATTAGAAATCATATTTTTATTTTAAATTTCTCTAAGATATATATAAAATCAAAGATGAATCATTGAATCCTGAACTTAAATTTTAAAAGTATTGATAAAGATTAGCTATTCGTTTTCTCAAATTATAAAGATTCAAGTTAAAATAAATGGTTCTTGCGCTTAATCAGATTTGAGTTTGTAAAAGGGAAACTTTTTTAGGTTTATTTTTATATCAAATGCTTATTCGTTTTTACTTTACAAGATTTCAAATAACACAAACTTATTGATATAATTCTGAATTAGTACTTATGTAATATTGCTATTTAAAAAAATCCTAATATAATGTTGCTTAATCTAAATTAAATATGCTCAAATTAAATAGAAGTCTATATCAGATTTTATCTATACTTGCTCTAAATTTTATTTATTGCAATTAATCAAAAAATTTTATATTTTATCTCGAGAATCTTTTTATTAAGAAAATGTGACTTAAAACTATCAATATAAAATAATATATTTAAAGACTATCGCATTTTAAAGAGCCTAAATTGCTATTCTATTAAATGTTGAAGAAGTTAATAAGAAAAGTAATAAGAATTGTAACTATTTTCATAGTACTTGCAAAATTAATTAATTATTTTGAAAGTTATATATACTTGTCAAATTCATTATAAATTTAAATTTTATAAGCTAATGTTTGCTTATAAAATAAAAACCGTAACACTTTTTTTATCTCCCAATAAATTCAGAAAATTCTGATTGTTAGTAATTTTAAATATTCAAAAACATTATAAGCAAAAAGGAAAATCCCAAATTTAAGTCAAAATAAAGAGATATCGAGAAAGAGGTTTGGGAGATTTGGAATCAAATCCAGTTCAACTTGTCGGACTTCATAAAAAGGGCTTATGGAGCAAGCAACACTGAGACCAAGAAATAAACGTTTATTTCACTCATAGATAAGAGCAAATTTCCTTGCTAATAGCAGAATCAGAATTATTTACTTTTCAGATTTATTTATGGAGATCTTTAAGATATATTAAAGTATAGATTTGATTTTTATTTATCAAAATGAAATATTCAAACATGAAGGTTTTTGAGTTATACTGCCCATTAGAATTGGTCAAGGAAGCACATCGTTCAAATTGAATCAGATTTTGATTTTAACTTCGAAGCCATCGATTCGAATCTGAAAAGGGTAACTATTACTAATTATTATTAATTATAGTGAATATATATTTAACTATTTCTCCCTTAACAAAAATTATAATTTTCAAATTTTATCGTTTTTTAATTTAATTTTAAATACTTTATATGGGATTGCAAAACACTTTTTGTCTAACTTTTATTGATGATTATAAATATTTGGTTGTTTTGAAAATTTGGAAAAGGATTTTACGATATAAACTAATTTCAACCATTGATTTAACTTTTATAGCTATTTTATCTTATTTAAAATAGCTGATAGTATTTTGATAACTTACCATTCTGATAAATTTCTGTTTCAAGTTTAGCTTTCTCTATTAGATTCTGTTTTAGTTCACTATCCCAATTATCTATCTTATCTTTTAAATCTTTAATTGACCCTCTGCTCGACTCCTGTAGAATAAAATAGCAATTAAAACTGCTTACAATCTGATTCAGTTTGTCTTGTATATTGGATTTGACTTGGTTGTCTCGTTGCCCAAGCACCATCAGCTCTCTTTGATCACTCTGGACCTCAGCAAGTGCTTTGAGCTTAGTTTCTCAGATCTGCTTGGCCTTATCAACTTCTTTAATACTAAACTTCGGCTGTTTTAAGTCGTGGTCTTTGGTTTGTATATTTTCGAAGGGTTCCAAGGTAAGTTTGGTGAAATCGTAGGCTGCATCGATTCTCTGTGAAAGCTGAGTTTTAATTCAATCTATAAGAAATATACTGTAAACTCTGCTGTCTAGTTCTCACAAAAATATTTTAATATTATGAAACTAGAGAGAAAGTCAGTAAAATAAATTTGTTGCCAAAACACAAATTAAAAATTTAATTTCTCAAATAAATAAAAATTATGAAATAATAATAACTTAAAAAAAGATTAATATAATGCTTTAATATTTTAATTTATATTAAAATTATTAAGAAATACTTCTAAAAGAAATTTATAACAAACTTTTTAAGATGAGTTTGAAAATTATAAACAACAAATCTTTTGAATTTTTGAGAAAAAGATTTATTAAAGAATTTTTAGATATATATTTAATCAGTTATATAAGAGATGTTTTTATAATCATAAGATTGAATCTTCACTTAAAGTTTAGTTTGAAGCATGATGAGATACGAAACATTAAATATTGCTTTTATTTACTAATATGTAGTAAAATATTCATTAAATCAAAAAAAATTAATACTAACATTTTATAAGTATTTTTAAACTAAACAAGAGAGTTTGTTGAAATTTAGCGAATCGATTCAAACTAATTTTTTAAAAGAATTTATATTTAAATAATAGCAATTTTTGAGCTTTACAGCAATGCTAAGTTGCAATAAATATTAATATTTTAATTATAATTTCGTTTAAATACCATATAAATTAAAAAACAGATTAAAAATTAAAAATATTCAATTATATATAATAAAAAAATTTGATTACAATAAAAACCTTTTCCAATATTTCCTTTTCTAACTTTCCAATTTTTCGAAAATTTTAAAAATATCAAAATCAAGGTATTAAAATAGCAAATCCTATTATTTAAAATTTCTACAATAATCTTTTAATTTAAATCATTTGCCTTTAATTTTACAATATATAACACCCTAATGATATATGAAATTTTAGAAATTAAGATAATATTTTGACAAAAAATTTCATAGTTAATATTTAAAGTCTCAAAAAAAGTTTTGTTAAACAAAGTATCACTTATGAGTCACAAAATTTCATTCTCTTTAAATTGCAGTGAGTCTTATACTAAAGTCTATGTGTTTTATCATTTTATATTTGCTCCTGGGTTATAAATTCCTTTTAAAAAGTGTGCAAATTAACATATAATATTAATTATCTTAAAGTTTTTTCTAATTGCTTACCTTTAAAACATGGGTGTAAGATTATACTAAACGTTTAATTGCTTGCAATATTTAGTTTTATATTTCAAGTTAGTCTAACAGTATTTGTATTGATAATAGTCAAACTAATTAGTTTTACTTTAAAATCTAAAATTAATTTTCACTAACATAAGCTTAATTTAGAATCTCAAAAATGAAAAAAGTTTTAATTAATATCTGTCGATTATCAATTATTAATTAGCATTACATATTTAGTATCGATAATCAAATGAATAAACTACAGTGTCATTTTCTTAAAGTTATCTTTGCAAGTTAAAAATTAGTAAATATCAAATTGAGAATTAAACTAATACAAGATTGAATGTATACATAGCTTAAATTTGTATGACTATGATACTATTGTATTTCAGTTGATAACTATATTTGAAGTATATTCTAGCAAAATAATTTATTTACAGTTTTAAATATAATATTACCACGAGAATCTACTAACCAGTTAATTTTTCTTTATAATTTTAATTAAACTAAATAAGCCAATTTTAATATAGATTTAACTATTTTTTATAGGAAATAATTTTCAAAAAGAGATTCTGCTGTTGTTAAATTATAGAATTGAAGAAATACATTGATAAGAAAATTAAAGCATTTAGGTCAGTAAACTATTCGAAACTTGTTCTTTAACTATAGTTTTAATATTACAGTAACTTTGATAATATATTCTGATCACAATATCAGTATAATAGTTTACTTTCCAAACCAAACTTATATTTTAATATACTAGATTTAAAAATGTTAATTTAATTGATGACTGAATTACTTTTAAAAATAATTGCAGTTTTCAAAGATAAATCAAAATTCAAAAATTGGGTGAATAAAAATAAAGTTTAAAGTTTGTTTATAAATATATCAAGAAAAATTGATATTTCACAAAATTAAGGTCTAGCGTTTTTTACTTTTATTTTCTTGTATTTTATTACTTTAATCAGTTAAAGTAAAGATATCTTTTAATTATAAGATTTAAAGCTCAATAATTTTTGTTTCGAATGATATTTATGCATAAAAATATAAATTCTTAGAGAATTCTTTAAAGATTTCATTATCTATAATTTAGCGATAAAATGAATAAAAAAATAATTTAACTTTATAGAATAACTTTTATCTTTAATAATTTTTTATCAATAAAAATTCATGGAAAATTTAAAACATATTTAGTAAAGCTTTTATTAAGTCTTTTCTATTCAATAATTTTTTTAAGTATGTTTAAGAGGCAAAAATCTGATCAAGATAAAACCATTAACTCCTTCGTTTAAAGCCAAAACCATCGAGATTGAGGAAACTATCTGAGTCTCAGTAAGGAACCAGTCGGAATTTCTCAAAATAATTTAAAAAGGAAATACTAAAAATTTAAAGTAAAAAAGTCCAATTTTAACTGTTTAATATTGAAGGATCGAAGAGATTCAAAAAATACATTCCCAAGTAGTACTTTAAAAGGTTTAGATTTGTATTCTTAAGTCCAGCTTAGATTTATATTTTGAGTAGATGCACTCGATACTCTAATAAATTAAAATTATTTTTAAAAAAATTTAGTACTTAAAATTATATATAAAATAATAGTTTTTATTTTTAATATTCTTAGTTTAAGCTTTTTATTGTGAAAACTTTTTGATCAAAATATTAAAATAATTAATAAAGCAAATAAAAAAAGTTTTATAGTATTAATAATTAAGAGTTCGTTTTAAATAATCAGACTAATTTTTACCTTCAATGTATTTATCAATAGCTTCAACATTCTGACTAATAGTTTTTAAATATGCTTTATCTTCATTCTTTGAGTTATTGAATTCTTCAATGCTTTGATTTACAAAGTCTTTTGCATTTTGAATCTCTTTATTCTTTTTAGTTATCGAATTGGTGATATAAGTCTTTACCACTTCATAATGAGTTAGCACTTTAGAAGAGTCTTTGCATATGGAGTCAGCTATTATGTCGAGAAATTTCTTCTCTTCCTCTTTTTGTTTATCTTTGCTATTTTGCCTGTCTTCATTATTCTGAGATCTGTATTTTTTAATTAAATTGAAGCAAAATAAATATTTGGATTCAGTAGTCATTTAATAATATCAACTTAATCAGAAAATATTGATCTTGAGCAAAGCAGGAGAATTAATATCAAAATAAAAGCTATTAGGTTGCATAATAGTTTTATCAACGAGATATATACATTATTACGAAATAAATATAAAAACAATAAATCTGAGCAATAGATTTAAATAATATATTGCTACTTTTGCAATTATGATAAAACTTTTAATTAAAACATTTATTTATTGGATTGCTGACTTCAGACTGGTTCTTGAGGATTTTCATGTATTTTTAGTCATTAATCAATTTAGCCGTTATTTTGATAACCGAACTTCTAATGTAAGTTGTTTTAACAAAAAGAAATAATAAATGAATTAATCTCTTTTAATAAAAGAAAATTTAGTCCTTGAAAAGTTTTTCCAAAATTAAGGCTAAATTAGCTAAAGACTCTAAAAAAATATTTAAAAAATTTAAATGAACAGACTTAAAGTAGCAACGTTGTTAAAAATTATTATATACTAATTTTATTTATTTTATCATTTAACTTATTTTCCCTATTAAAAAATATTATATTAACAATGTAATTAATTTATTATCAATTAAAGCTAAACTGATATT
>JAQGFW010014921.1:0-12335 GCA_030463445.1 Euplotes aediculatus
GGTAGGCGGCGAAGAAGTAGTACAGCTATACATCCGCGATGAGCTGGCTTCCTTAGCCCGACCCGTTATGCAGCTCAAAGGTTTTGAACGCATATCCCTCCTGAAAGGAGAAAGTCGCACAGTGAAGTTCCGCCTGCCTGCGTCCGAACTGAGTTTTCTTAACCAGCAGTTGGAAACCGTGCTGGAGCCAGGAACTTTCCGGATCATGATTGGCGCTTCTTCCCGTGATATTCGGCTGAAAGGAGATCTGGAGCTGAAGTAAACTCAGAGTACCAGTATCACTGCGCCGAGTGCAGGCACCGTAATTTTTACCTGCTCATACACCGGGTGAGATCTGGCTTTCAGTTGCGCATAATTGGAAGGGCCTCCTGCAGCTAAAGCAGGTCCCTCGCCATTCACCAGCACTTTGCGGGAGAACTCACCATTATCATTGCTGCCTTCCAGTTGGTAATAGTATAAACGGTTACCAAAATTCAGGTTGGTAGCTTTGATTTGCACGGTTACCGGTTTGTCGGAGGTATTCATCAGGGTCAGATTGGCTTCGCCCGAACTATAGGTAGAGGCATAGGCTTTGATGGCCGTACTTCCTGTTACCTGTGCAGGTACCAGTCGGTCTCCAATCAAACGCGAATAATAATACATGTAGTAGAAAGAGGGGCGGGGTGTCCATTTGGGAATACCCGGCTCATAGCCATCACTGAACAGTCCATGATCATTGCCATTCTCCCAACCATTGAGCAGGTCCCAGCGAATGGCCATGCCATATTGATTCACCAGTGATTCACTCATCACGGCCAGAGCAAATAGTCCGCTTACATTCGATACCTGTTGTTTGGAATCCTTCGCCCACATATTCCATTCGGTAAGTGCCACAGGCAAAACGGGTGCACCGTAGGTCTGCATTTCTTTTTTGATAAACTGCATCATTTTGGAAGGCACGGTCAGGCCGGCATTCATTACTACCGATGCGGTTGAATTTTCATTGTATGGCGTGAAATAATTGTGTACGATATAGAAGTCGGCCGCGCCATTCAGATTCTTCAGCACGCCTTCATTCCAGGTTTTGGTAGTATTGGTCATCCAGGCTTCTGTGGGCGCGTCATAGATTGTAGCACCGATAAATATTTCTTTCCCTGTTTCCGCAGCTGCTTTCTGCATGGAGTCCACAAATACCTGTACATGTTTTGCATACAATTCACCGGTTACAAACTCCGGTTGTCCATCCTTGTTAGCTGACTGATCAATCCGGAATCCCGCTTCCCATTCGCCATAGGTTTCATTGCCAATTTCCCAGTATTTGGTTCTGCCATTATCATAGCGCACCCAGTCGGCTGCCAGGTGTGCTGCCGCAGCCACGGGATCGGCACTGGTGCCATAACGCGCATATCCATAGTTGACAGTCAACACCCCAATGCTTCCGGTCTGTTTCAATACTTCATAATACTGATCCAGTGAGGCGGTCCAGTTTTCATTGATTTTTCCAAACCAGTAACCACCATCAACCATCTGGCCGGCAGCATTCATCATTTGTGCCGGAACATCAGCCGGCAATCCGCCCCGCTCCGCATTCCAGAAATAAATATCACTCCCACTTCCTGCAGGGAACCGGATGAACCCGGGTTGCAATGCTTTGATATGTTGCATGAAAAGCGGTTCTCCCACCATATTGGTCATCCAGGTATTGGCATTATGCCCCCAAACGGTTGGTGGAATTTTCGTGATGATCTTACTGGCATCGATTGTAACAGTAGCTGTTGCGGCTGTTTGCGCCGGTGTTACTTCTGTATAGGCAGGAGCCGTAAAGGATCGGGCCTTCCATTGGTTGTCAAAAAATCCAATGGTGGCAGCCAAGGGCGGATCAGCTACCGGTACTACTGGCGTTACCACTGGCCCCCCGGGCCCTCCTGGTTCCGGCTCTGGCTCCGGGTCGGAAGTTTTACTGCATCCATATACACTCATTATTGCTAACAGTACTCCCCAAACGAATTGAATTGCTTTCATGGTAAGCTATTAAAAGGGGACCCTTCCTGCAATCAGTGTGCATTGTAAGAGGGTCCCTGTGCTTGCATATAACACGAGTTGAATCAAATTTTATCTTAACCCTACATGATCCATATAAACCGTGCCTGTCCAGTCGAAATTCTGGAAGGTCAGTTCACTGATGCTTGTTGGATTTCCCAAATTGGCCTTGGTTAACTTATACTCCACCCATTTACCTTCTTCAATTGTAATGGTATAAGCCGGATTACCTCCTGCAATTACATTGATGCGTTTGCCATTGGTACCCGGTGTTCCAAAGATGGCAAATGTGATCTCTGAATAGCTAGCCAGTGATACAGTATTGTTGGCAAATTTCAACGCTCCCCACTGCCCGGTATAATTCACTTTGATGGCTGCATCGCCATCGCGGATATTATCCTTGCTGGCAAAATCAACAGCTGTACTCCAGCCCCAGTTCTGCCAGTTGTTTTCCAATGCATCTTTGTAGAACACATAACTCAGGGCAGGCAGTGGTGGTAAATCGCCCACAAACAATACTGCTTCTTCCGATTCTACCACAACATCCGAGAAGGCAATCAGACTGATAGTACCCCTGTTGGCTGCAGCAGGGATAACCAGTTTGATGGCAGTTTCAGACTGACTTACAAATTCAGTGATGGGTTCTGTCAGTCCTTTAAATAATACTCCTTTCACGAGATCGAGATCCGTTCCGGTAATGGTGAACTCTTTTTCTCTTTCCGCGGGCGATGGATCAAATTCGGTTACTGCCGGCAACACCACTTCCAACGGTTCTTCTGTTTCCACCGTGATGGGCTCCGTTCCTTCTACCGATAGGGCAATTTCTCCGGATTGCACATTCATCGGCAGTGTTACTACCAGTTCATTTACCGATTTACTGACAAACTCGGTTACCACGATATCCTTGTTAAAACGGATTTGGGTTACCCAGTTCAGAAACTTACCCTGGATGGTCAGGTTTTGTCCTGGTTTTACTTTTGGTGTAAAGCCGGTGATTTGCAGCGGTATCTCCAGGTTCAGTGCTGATACGGATTCAATTTCGCCCTGGTCAGTAATCAGGATTACTTTACCCGATTCAACTGTTTCCGGTAATACCAGTACAATGGTTTCTGCACTCTGCGATTTGAAGGCCGCTTTCTCCACTCTTGCTCCTACAAACTGGATCGCTGTTACTTTTTGCAGGTTGTTGCCGATGAACTGAATGTCTTCACCATGCTGAATACCAGACGGACCGAAACTCAGCAACTGCACAAGACCGTTATCCGTATCATCGTCTTTGTCGCAGCCGGCCAGTGTCAGGACTCCAAAACAGGCCAGCCACAGGAAAAGCTGTTTTATTTTATAGATTGCTTTCATTTGTCAGAATTTATTTTTCCAATACTTTGGGAACCACACGGAAATTATCAAAGGCGATATCTGCATCCAGGTCACCCGGACCATGAAACAGCAGTCTTGTATAATATCCATTCGGACTCACACTTAAACTGCCTCCATAACTTTCCGCGATTTCTTCAAATGGAATCACTACTGTTTGCCATTGTCCTTTGGTATCAATCGGCGGTTTCCACTGGTACTGATCATTGTTGAAATCACGCAGTCCCAGGTTCAGTTTGATCATGTTGTTGTTATAGGGCTTCAGTGTATTCACTTCAAACTTCAGGTTATAATCTTCCGGTTTAAGAATTGCTTCATCCGGAATATTCTTACTGATCGGGCCCATTGCATCCGGCGGACCACCAGCTGCTTCCAGCCAGTTCCAGGCACCAATGGCACGGGTTACGCGGATATAATTTCCATTGATGGAAGCTGGGTCAGCCGGACCCGGATTGCTCACTACAAATCCCGCATTCCACCAACCAGTGAAGGGATCACTGCTGATGAAAATATTGCGGTTGTCGCGGAACCAGAAATTGGAAGAGGTTTCACCAAAATTGGTAGTAATCGTGATTGGTCCCGGTTGCGCGCCTTCGGGTATACGTACCTGTAAGATATTATCTTCCACTTCCACCAGTTCACCATTCACACCACCTTCAAACTTTACCGTGAGAGGGGGGTAGAAGAAATCTCCGCGAATGGTTGCAATTCCACCGGTCAGTACATACTCGCAATCCATGCTGCTTACTACCGGTTCACTGATCTGCACTTCAAATTCATGCATCAGTTCGAAGCCGTCCTTGAATACAAGCTTCATGGTATTGGTAATCTCCAATGGTATTTCATTGGGAACACTTACCAGGATACTGGTATTGGTAATATAGGTGGGGGTCAATACAGCCCGTTGGTCATTGAACCAGATCTGCCGGGCATTCTGCAAATTTTCACCCACGATGGCAATCAGGTTCCCCTGAAATGCGCCTACCAGCAGGGAGTCTGCAGCTGTTGGTTCCGTAATCCGGACATACCGGATTCTTGGTACACCGTTATTCGGTGCATCATCATCCTTGGAACAGGCTGTAAACAGGCCCATTACCAGGGTGAGAAAAAGTATACTGTAGGTTATTCTGATTAGTTTCATATGCCTAAATTTTTACGCTCACAGATTGAATTGGAATTAATAATCAACCGGGGGTTTATTCAGATTGGGCGCCTGGCTCAGCTCAGCTGCCGGAATCGGTAAAAGGAAATTCCCGCTGTTGGCGTTGATCGTACGATCCTGTGTAGCCCAGGAAGTTTTGGTGAAACTCCAGTTCGTTGGATCAGGGAATTTATCCGGTTGGGTAAAGAACAGCCCGCGGTCCTGTGAATTCAGAATCTCATACGCTTTCGTAGGATTCCAGTAATGCAGGCTTACCAGATCGTACCAGGCCATGCCTTCCATGGCAAATTCAATAAAGCGTTCTTTCTGTATAACGTCAATGGTCAGGGGATCTTCAAATTCAGGTAATCCTGATCTCATGTGTACCGCATTGAAATATTCTACTGCTTTTGCATCCGTGGTACTGGCCTGATTGCCCAGCACTGCTTCTGCATAAATCAGGTATACTTCCGCCAGTCGCATCATGTAAGTATCATACTCATAATACTGCTGTGCGGCTTTGCCATCCATATCCTCTGCTTTTCCGCAAACATATTTTTTAATCGAGAGGAAATTGTTATCCGATCCGGTAAAAGGGAATACCAGTTCCTGCTTGCCTCCCGGTATCGCCTGTGTAATTTCAGGATAATGAAAGCCCGGTAACATGAAGGTTGCTTTCAGTCGCTGATCCAGTGTACGTCCCTGTAAACCTCCGCCGGCAGTAGCCGTGATGCCATCATACTGGGAAATCATCCACCAGGTAGCGCCTTTATCACCGCCCCAGCCATCTCCGTTCGCAATGTCGGAGCTATAGGCCAGGTAGGCAGGTGTTGAGTTCTGCGATCCCCAGGCTCCCGGAGAATAGGCCCATTGCAGCGAGAATATGGATTCGGAATTGTTATCGTAGGGATAGGTAAAGAGATCGGCATAATTGTTCAGCAATTTATACGGACTCTGCGTAATTACGCGCTCTGCAAAATATTTTGCTGAATCCAGGAACTGCTGATTACGCTGACCACCTCCTTCTGCGCTTACTCCCGCTCTGCTGAGGTAAAATCTTGCCAGCATGGCTTCGGCAGACCATTTGTTCAACCGGCCCGGACGTACAGATGTTTCCGGCAGATCTTCTGCCACCGCCCTCATTTCATTGGTGATAAACCTCCAGACACTGCTCACGGTATTTCTTGTTATGGAGGTATCGGATAACAGTGTCAGGTTGTTTTCAATGATGGGAACAGCACCCCAGTTCATCACCAGGAACCGATAGGCCAGTGCCCGCATATAACGCGCTTCTGCTATGGCCATCTTTTTGATTTCGGGTGATACACCTGAAGTTGCGTAGCGGTTGATGTTTTCAATCGCCAGGTTGGATTGTCCCACTACAATAAAGAATGAACGCCAGGCAGTACCGTTCTCCGGTGTATTTCCGGTGGTATTGAACAATACGTTGCCCCGGTCATTCCAGGCAGAGTAGGCAGTGCCCGCACGGAAATCGCCAAGGTTATAGGATGCCTTATCATTGTAATCAAACCAAACTTTACTATACAGCAGCGATGTCGCTGCCAGTACCTGTTCATCAGTCTGGTAAAAACTTCCATCTACAATGGAATCGGTTGGTGGTCTTTCCAAAAAATCCTTACTGCAGGCGGCCATTCCCAGCACCAGCACTAGCAGTAAACTATATTGTACAGCATTAAATCTTTTCATGGCAAATAAGTTTAAAAGTCTAGACCAATAGTGAAGGCATAAACCGGTGTTAACGGATAGCGGCCGAAATCCAGCCCGATGGCCTGGTTCGCAGCACTGGCATCCCTTCCTACATACGCACCTACTTCAGGATCCAGTCCGCTGTAGTTGGTCAGCGTGAAAATGTTCTGACCACTGATCGACATTCTCGCACCTTTTACGATACGCTGTTTGGCGATCAGGCTTACTGGTAAATTGTAGGTAAGTGTTACGTTTTTGAGGCGGATAAAAGAACCATCTTCCACCCATTTGCTGGTGGGACGTGCATGGTTATTGTTTGGTCCGTAACTGATTCTTGGTACATCCGTTCCAGGATTCTGCAATACTACTTTACCGCTGTTATCGGTATGTGGTTTCGCATAATCCATCACCCCTACCAGCAGGTTGCGGCTCAGGTTGATATTGTTCGGATTGGAATTTACTTTAGATATATAATTATAGATATCATTTCCGTAAGTGGCAGTAATCAGAATGCTCAGGTCAAATCCCTTGTAAGAAAAACTGTTGGTAAAACCGGCGAATAATTTCGGCCAAGGATTACCGATAGTAGTCTGATCTTTTTCATCAATGATGCCATCACCATTGATATCACGGAACTTGATATCTCCCACCCAGAGGCCATTGGCCTGATCAATCGGCAGGCGGTTGCCATTGTTATCTACGGGAACCGGACTGTTTTCTATTTCTTCTATACTTCCGAATACTCCTTCTTCCACATAACCACGGAAGAGCCAGGGTGCCTGTCCAACAGCTGAACGCTGTGTCCAGTCTTCCAGCCACCAGGAAGTACGGTCGATGAAGGCAGTTTCAGAATAGAATTTCTTGATCTTGGTTTTGAAGCTGGATAGGTTCAAATTGGATTCCCAACGCAGTTTCTTGTTGTTGATATTTACTGTATTTATGGTGATGCCCCAACCTTTGTTCTGTAAGGTTCCGATATTCACCTGTGGTGATCCTACTGATCCCGTACCATTGGTACCCATGTACCAGGGGAGGGGGTTATCGAGCAAGAGGTTATCGGTATTCTTTACATAATAATCGAATTCGATATTGATGCGGTTTTGCGCCATCCCGATATTCAAACCAAAATTGTTGGTCTTGGTTTCTTCCCATTTCAAACCGGGGTTGCTATAGCGGCTTGGTAAAAAGCCTGTTCCTGTTGGCGTTGGTGCAGTGGACATGGGAGAGTAGATATATCCGCTACCACCCTGGTTACCTGTGGTACCGGTTTCCAGTCGCAGTTTCAGTTCACTTATAAAACCGGATTTGAAAAACTTCTCCTGTGATATTCTCCAGGCAGCAGAGATGGATGGGAAGGTTCCCCATTTGTTCTCCGGACCGAAATTGCCCGAACCATCGCGACGAATCGTACCTACTAAAATATAGCGGTTATCATAGTTGTAGTTCAAACGACCGAAATAAGATTCCATCGCCCAGTCGCCGGATCCGCCGGAGTTGGTAGCTGTTAACGGATCACCAGCATTCAGGTCGAGGATATCATTGGTCAGGAAACCAGTACGCATGGCACCCGTATTTTTCCAGTTGGATTCCTGCGCTTCATGACTAACCATGATGCCTAGTTGATGATTGCCAAACTGTTTGTTGTATTCCAGCATCTGGTTCCAGTTCCAATAGGTATTGGTACTGTTGCCCTGGCTCAGACTCGCACGATCATTCACTGCCCATCCAATACGGTAAGCCGGCTGATAATAATCTGAATTACCAAAGCCCAGGTTGGTATTGAAAGAAGTTCTGAACTGAAGGTCTTTGGTGAGTTTAATGCCCACATTCAGGCTACCCAAAATCTGGCGACGAACAAATTTGTTCGTAGTCAGGGTTGCTATCGCGATGGGGTTCACCGGAGCGAACTGATTCGCACCATTGGTTTCATCCCCTCCACCCCAGCTACCATCCAGGTTTTTCACCGGAATCTGTGGAGTTAAACGCAGGGCATTGGCGATGATATTCTCCTGGCTGGTGGTAAGGTTTTCATTGGTCTGGTTAAAACTCAGACTGGCTCCAATCGTAGCCCATTCGCGGGGTTTGTTATCAAGGTTTAGCCTGGCAGAGTAACGATCAAAGCCAGAACCTAATGCGATACCATCCTGCTTCAGATAATCACCGGCGAGATAGTAGGTTGTTTTTTCATTACCACCACTTACACTTAACTGGTGTTTTTGCATGGGCGCATTTCGGAAGAGAGCATCCTGCCAGTCGGTGCCTTTGCCAAGCAGGCTGGGATCCAGGAATTCAGCCGGCGTTTCACCACCCGCGATTTCATGAAACTCGTTTACCATCGTCGCATACTCACGAAGATTCATGACATCCATTTTCTGTGGCGGACGCTGAACGCTGTATTGATAACCATAATTGAATTTGGTATCACCCGACTTACCTCTTTTGGTAGTGATCAGGATCACCCCATTGGTAGCGCGTGAACCATATACCGCCGTGGCTGATGGTCCCTGCAGTACCTGGATATTATCAATGTCATTGGGGTTGAGTCCGGCGATCGGGTTCGCAGAGCTCTGTGCTCCGAAACTAACGGAGGAACCCTGGATCTGAACTCCGTCAATTACATACAGAGGTTCATTACTTCCATTGATGGTATTCACCCCGCGAATGTTCACGGAGATACCACCTCCCGGCTGACCGGAGTTCTGGGTAATGTACACACCGGCAGCCCTGCCCTGGATCGCCTGTTCCAGGGTAGTGTTGATCGTGCGGTCCATCTCTTTGGCCGTTACCGTAGTTTGCGCACTGGTCAGGTTGGCTCTTTTGGTTGAACCATATCCAATTACCACTACTTCACTCATGTTGGCATTGGAAGCCCGCAGACTGATGTTGATGGAGTTGGAACTTCCCACTGCTACTTCCCGGGTTTCAAATCCAACATAGGAGATGACCAGGACTTCGCCGGTTTTAGCGGTTAGGCTGTAGTTTCCTTTTTCATCGGTGTTGTACCCGCGCTGGGTATTCTTGATCATGATCGTGGCACCTGAGATTGGACTGTTGTCGGTACCCGTGATCCGGCCCGTAATGGTTCTGCCCTCCGTCTGCGCATAAAGCGACTGGGTCAGAAGCAGGCCAAAAAGGAAGACGCAAAGCGGAACTACCCACTTGCGCGTAGTTTTGGTTTTGTGCATAAGCAAGCAAATTGAAGCGTTAAGAATGAACTAATTTATCCCCCTCTGCAAAAAAACAGGTGTGCTAAATTGTTCTTTGAGGGTATCAAAATGTTCGCACCCCTATATTTTTTGATCTTTTGAAGGGGTGGATATGTTTAGTCGGTAGGAAAAGTACCAGGACTTGGTATAATTTTAGCTTTTCGCTCCTGCTGGTATTGTGAAGGCAGTTGCCCAAACTCTTCTTTAAAGTAGCGCGCAAAGTATTTTGGATTATTAAATCCAACTATATAAGCTACCTCAGTTACATTATGATTCGACTTTTCAAGTAATTGGGCAGCTCTTTTCAGGCGGATCTGCCGAATGAATTCAATAGGTGTCTGTCCGGTTAGAGCCAGTATTTTTTTATACAGACTGGTTCGGCTCATCAATAATTCCTGTCGCAGATTGTCTACATTGAATTCCGCATTGCCCATATTGTTTTCAATGATGGCCAGTGCTTTCCTGATAAATTGGTCTTCCCCTTCTTCTTCCACTTCCGGTTCGGAAGGATTTACTTCCACCTGTTTCTGGTAGGTTTCCTTTACAACCGACTGATAATTCAGTAGGTTTTTGATCCGGGAAAACAGAATATCGTAATTGAAGGGTTTGGTGATATAATCATTCGGACCCGTTTCCAGTGCCTGCAACTGGGTTGCTTCTCCTTCCAGCGCAGTCAAGAGAATTACCGGAATATGCCGGGTGCGGGAATCGGTTTTGATTTTGCGGCAGAGTTCAATACCAGAAAGAATGGGCATACTGATATCACTCACCACCAGATCGGGATGAGCGCTCAACACTTTTTTCCATCCTTCCATTCCCTGAACCGCTTCTATAATGGTAAAATGTTCCTGTAAACTGTTTTTCAGATAAGTGCGGAAATCATCATTGTCTTCCACCAGCAACAGGGTTGGTTTTTTGAATAACTGCTGACTGGTTTCCAGCACATGTGTTGGATCCAGACTTTCAACCGTACTGGCTTTGATAGGAAGGTAAAAACAGAAACAGGTTCCTGTCGGATTCACCGGCTCAACACTGATCTGACCACCATGCATTTCTATAAATTCCCGGGTGATGGACAAACCGATTCCACTTCCCTGGTTTAAGATTTGCGATGGCGAGCCAGCCTGGTAAAAAGGTTCGAATATTTTTTCCCGCTGATCTGCCGGGATGCCAATTCCATTATCGGTTACCCGTACTTCCAGCAGGGGACCCGCTTCGCCCTGGCAGGTTTTCACTTCCAGCTTTACCTGTCCGCGTTCCGGGGTGAACTTAAATGCGTTCGATAATAGATTAAAGAGAATCCGTTCCAGTTTTTCTTTATCAAAATACATGCGCAGGGGAGGAGCGATGCCCTGGTACCGGTATTCAATATGTTTATTGTTGGCCATATCATTAAAGGAAGCGGCCACTTCCTGTATATAGCTGATGATATCTGTTTCTGTAACATGAAGGCGTTGTTCGTTTTCCTGCATCTTCCGGAAATCCAGCAGTTCATTGACCATGTTCAGCAATCTTTTTGCATTGCGATTGATCATCTCAAACTGATTGCGCATCTCGCCCGGTGCAGTTTCCGTAATCATTTTCTGAATGGGAATCAGGATCAGGGAGATTGGGGTTCTGAACTCATGACTTACATTGGTGAAAAAGCGGGTTTTCATTTCATCCAGCTCTTTGATACGTGCTGCTTTCTGGCGCTCAGCCTGTAACTGCATCCGAACCTGCTCCTTGCGGATAATCTGCTGCCGCGAAAAATAGATAAGTGCCGCCAATACAAGGGTATACAAGACATAGGCCCAGGGTGTTTTCCAGAATGGTGGTGCAATGCTCAGTTGCAACGCGATGGTTTCCTCATTCCAGCCTCCATCGGCATTGGAACTTTTTACCCGGAATGTATAGTCACCCGGATCCATATTGGTATAGGTTGCCATCCGGGTATTTCCATTGGCGATGATCCATTCCTTATTGAATCCTTCTAACAGGTAGGCATACCTGATTTTGGCCGCATTCGAATACCCCAGTGCTGCAAACTGGATGGTAAAATCATTCTGGTGATGCGCCAGTTTCAATTCATTGGTTTCGGTTATGGATTGCAGTAAGACCGGGTCGTCGTTTACTTTTTCTCCAACCGTTACCGTTCTGTTGAACAATTGAAAATCTGTCAATACCACAGGAGGTTCAACCACTGGTGTTTTCAGGAGTTCCGGTTTGAACAGGTTGAACCCATATGCTCCGCCAAAGATCAGTTCTCCCGATCTTGTTTTATAGGCTGCATAACGGTTGAATTCTCTTCCCTGCAAGCCATCGTGTTCCGTATAGTTCATACAGCGGATGGCGATTGCTCCGGCATCGCCTGTTAGGATCTCTATTTTTGACAGTCCGGATTTTGTGCTGATCCAGAGTTTTTTCTGATTGTCCTGTACAATATCCAGGATGGTATTATCCGGCAAACCATCTTTGATTCCAAAGGAAATGAATTCCGTTTTGCCTCTTGGAAGCACATTCAGTCCTCTTTGTGTGGCTACCCAGATATTTCCATTGTTATCCTCCATGATCCCATTCACACTGTTATAACTGAGCCGGCTGTTTTCTGCGGTATAATTGATAAAGCGGCCGCTCGATTTATCCAGTACATCAATGCCCCAGGAAGTACCGATCCATAAATTCCCTCTCGAATCCTCTACCAGGCTGGTTACATTATCATGATGCAGGGTATTTGGTACAGCCAGACTGTGATGATAAAATGTATTGGTTTTGCGATCGAGCCGGTCCAGTCCGGAATTTAGCATGCCTACCCAGAGATTCAGGTTCCGGTCTTCATAGATGGCAAAGACTTTATTATCTGCCAGTGAATTGGGATCCTGGTCGTTATGGCGGTAATGAGTAAACGT
>JAQGFW010015003.1:0-10781 GCA_030463445.1 Euplotes aediculatus
TTACAGTAAGGTGGCTCTTGAATGGAACCTGGCCAGTGATGCCAATTTTGATCCGCATACCCCTGGCGGCTGTACAGAATGCAAGGGTGCCCTCACCATTCAGAATGGCACTGTTGAAAAGAATGTTTCCTATTATATCATTGGGCACGCCTCCAAATTTGTACCCGCTGGCTCAAAAAGAATTCATAGTAATGTGCCACCCGGACTCGACAATGTGGCCTTCCTGACACCAGAAGGCAAAAAAGTAATGATACTGTTGCGGGAAGCTCCTGGCAATTCATCTTTCGCCATCAAATACAAAGGCCAGCTGGCTACAGTGAATTTACAGGGTGGTTCTGTAACAACCTTTGTTTGGGATTAAAACAGGAATGCTGATGAACTATATCGCACGATACCTGCTCGCCTGTTGCTTCCTTTTCTCCGCCTGCACCAAAGGCGATGAAGAAAAACCGGAACCGGTACTGCCCCGGCAACTCAAAGTAAACAGGGTCCTGCTTGATAACGGGGAATGGAATGCGGTACGGTATAATACTTCCAGAAACCCCGTCATTAAAATTGTTTTTTCAGAACCTGTTCTTCCTGCCAGTATAACGAATGCAGTTAGCTTTACCAATAAAGCGGGACAGGCAATTGCAGCAAATCTGGTACTGGAACAAAAAGATTCAGTCCTGAAAATTCAACCTACCGGCAATCTGGACTTCCTGACCTTTCACCGGCTTCAACTGGCATCAACATTGAAGTCAGCCTCCAATGGGAATTTTATCTCAACCCTGGATCAGCAGTTTGTAACAAAGCTTGATTCCTCCTCCAAATTCCCAGCGCTCACCGATGACGCATTGCTAACCAAAGTGCAGGAACAAACCTTCCGCTATTTCTGGGATTTTGGTCACCCTGTCAGCGGGCTGGCGCGTGAACGCAACAGCTCCGGAGATCTGGTTACCAGTGGAGGTTCCGGCTTTGGTATCATGGCCCTGCTGGTTGGAATCGAACGTGGTTTTATTACCCGTCAACAGGGATTGGATCGTATCCAAACCATAGTTGAATTTTTGCGCACCAAAGCTACCCGCTACCATGGTGCTTTTGCCCATTGGATGAATGGCGCAACTGGCGCTACCATCCCCTTCAGCCAGAAAGACAATGGCGCCGACCTAGTGGAAACCTCATTTCTTATGATGGGCCTGCTGACGGCAAGGGAATACTTTGACGAAAATGAAGCGGCAGCTACTAACTTACGCTCCCGTATAACCGAACTCTACGAAGCAGTTGAATGGGATTGGTTCCTCCGGGATAATGGAAAACTGCTCTTTTGGCACTGGAGTCCTGATTTTGGCTGGGATATGAACCTGCCCATCAGAGGCTGGAACGAATGCCTGGTTACCTATGTGCTGGCGGCCGGTTCACCAACTCATCCGATTTCAAAAGAAGTATATGAGGAAGGTTGGGCCCGTGAAGGCGCCATGAAAAACGGCGCAAGTTACTATGGTATTAATTTGCCGCTGGGTGAGCCTTATGGCGGTCCGCTTTTTTTATCTCATTATTCTTTTATGGGCATTAATCCCAGGGGTCTCAAAGATGCCTATGCTGATTATGAACTGCAGAACCGCAATCATGCTAAAATCAATCACCAGCACAGTGTTCAAAATCCAAACCGGTATTTTGGATATAGCTCCTCCGTATGGGGACTAACGGCCAGCGATATACCAAATGGATATACCGCCAGTTCACCTCAGAACGACCGGGGCGTAATTGCTCCTACCGCTGCACTGGCATCCTTTCCCTATACACCGGATGAATCAATGACCGCTTTGAAATTTTATTATTATATACTGGGAGATAAACTTTTTAAGGAATACGGATTTATAGATGCGTTTTCGCTTCATAATGCCTGGTTCGCGGATAGTTTCCTGGCCATTGACCAGGCGCCGATTATTGTGATGATCGAAAACTATCGAACCGCTTTGTGCTGGGAGCTGTTTTCAGCCGCTCCGGAAGTGAAATCCGCATTGGTAAAACTGGGCTTTACAGCACCCTATCTATGACCTAAAACAACAACCATGAAGATCCATCATCTGGTTATGCTATGCTGCCTGTTTGGGATGGTTAACGGTGTAGCTTATGCGCAAAAGAAAAAGCCAGCGAAACCTGCTGTTTTTTCAGCCACAGATCGCCCCCGCAACCTTTCGGATTCAGCCTTGCTGGATTTGGTGCAACAACAGACGTTCCGCTACTTCTGGGATTTTGCTCATCCGGTTTCAGGTTTAGCCCGTGAGCGCAGCAATGAATCTTTTAATTATGGCGGTGAAGTAGTTACTACCGGTGGTACCGGCTTTGGAATCATGTCAGTTATCGTAGCTGCCGAAAGAAAATGGATCGGTCGCGATACCGCCGCGAAATTCCTGCTCAAAATGGTGCGCTTCCTTTCCAAAGCAGATGCCTATCACGGCGTATTTCCCCATTGGCTGAATGGTGAAACCGGTAAAACCATTCCCTTCAGTCGCAAGGATGATGGTGCCGATCTGGTTGAATCCTCTTTTTTATTTCAGGGCTTGCTCACTGCCAGACAATACTTCAATGGAGATAATCCGGTGGAAGGGGAACTGCGCAATCGCATCAACTGGCTCTGGAATGATATAGAATGGAACTGGTTCACCAACAACCAGGAAGTGCTTTACTGGCATTGGAGCCCTAACAATGGATGGGCCATGAATTTTCCTGTACGCGGTTTTAATGAATGCCTGATCATGTACGTACTGGCCGCTTCCGGAGATCGTTATCCGGTATCACCCGCTGTATACCACAACGGATGGGTCCAAAGTAATTTCTTCAAAAATGGCAAACAGTTTTATGATATCGAATTGCCATTGGGTTTTGATTTCGGTGGCCCCCTTTTCTTTTCACATTATTCCTTTTTGGGCCTCGACCCAAGGGGATTAAAAGACCGCTATGCAGATTACTGGAAACAGAATCGTAATCATACCCTGATTAACAGAGAGCACTGTGTACGCAATCCCAACCAGTTTAAAGGATATGGACCCCAGTCATGGGGACTTACCGCCAGTGACACCTACAATGGATATGATGCACATTCCCCAACGAATGATAAGGGCACGATTACACCAACTGCAGCTCTTTCTGCCTTTCCCTATACACCCGATTATTCCATGCAGGCGCTGCGGCATTTTTATGAGCAACTCGGTGATAAGATCTGGTCGGAATATGGTTTTGTTGATGCCTTCAATGAATCGCAGAATTGGTATGCTTCCAGTCATCTGGCCATTGATCAGGGACCCATCATCGTAATGATTGAAAACCATCGCAGTGGTTTGCTATGGAACCTGTTTATGTCCTGCCCGGAAATACAACGCGGACTAAAAAAACTCGGATTTGAATCACCTCACCTGAAATAATTGTAAACAATTGCCTAAAACTTGATTTATGAATGTTCAATCCCGCAAAGCTTTTCTTCAGCAAACAGCCATGGCAGGCGCTGCCATCCTTTTGTCCTCACTGGAAGCTGCTGCCATTAGCGAAAACAAAAAATTAAAGATTGGGGTCGTAGGTTGTGGTAGTGTATCCGGCCAATACCTGCCACACCTTTCCAAATCGGCACATGTTGAACTGGTGAGTGTTTGTGATATAGTGCTGGACAGAGCAAAGAGCCGCGCAAAAGAATTCAATGTTCCTAATGTGTATGATCATATCGACAAACAGCTTTCAGGAGCACCCTTTGATCTGCTCGTGAACCTAACGGATATGCAGGAGCATGGTCGGCTGAATAAAATTGCGATCTCCTCCGGCAAACATGTCTGGAGTGAAAAACCGATGGCCAATACCTACAAGGAAGGAAAAGCGCTGTTGGATCTGGCCCGCTCTAAAAACCTCCGTATCTGGGGAGCCCCTGCCGCAGTTAATAGTCCGCAATTCGCCTTTATGAGCAAAGCCATCCAGGAAGGTAAACTGGGTAAAGTTTCAGCGGCGCATGCGCACTACGGCCATGAAGGCCCGCACTGGTCTGCTTTCTTTTATGAAAAAGGAGGTGGCAGCCTGCCGGATCTTGGTGTGTATAATCTTGCTACCTTAACAGGATTGCTGGGCCCGGCCAAATCAGTCATTGCTATGACTACCATCGTTACTCCGGAACGTACTGTTGATAACAAGGGTAAAATAAAAGTGGAAGCGGAAGATAATGCGATGATCATTATGGAACATGCAGGTGGCGCCTTGTCTCATGTGCAGAGCGGCTTTAATTATTTTGATCCTTATGGGCATGGTGGTAAAGGGCAGGATCGGCATACAATATCCATTTGGGGTACGCATGGAAACATGGGTATGGTAGGATATGATTGGGCACCTTTTGGTGTTGACCTCGCAACCATGGATGCGCCCACACCTGTACGGCATGTGCCCGATCCCGGGTCCTATGTCTGGCAGGAAGGTGCTACCGTTATTGCGAAATCCCTGCTCGATAAAAATGAACCGCTGATTTCTCCCGAACATGCGTTGCACGTGCTGGATATTATTGAATCCGCCCGCGCCTCCTCGAAAACCGGCCAGAAAATCAGCCTTCAATCCAGCTTCCGCTGGCCTATCGTCTAACCCCACCCGACCGGTGCCACCGGTCGGGTGGCACCGGTCGGGTAAAAGGAGAACATGAGTGATCAACATACATACGACGCAATTGTAATCGGCAGCGGCATCAGCGGAGGCTGGGCTGCCAAAGAGCTCTGTGAGCAGGGATTGAAAACCCTGGTGCTGGAGCGTGGCCGGATGGTGGAACACCTGAAGGATTACCCCGGCATGAACAACCATCCCTGGGAATTCAAACACCGGGGATATATCACGCAGCAGCAACGTGAAAACAATCCACTCATCTCCAAAGCCGCCGGTTATTCAGAAGACACGCAGCATTTTTTCATCAAAGATGCCGATCATCCCTATGTGCAGGAAAAACCATTCGACTGGATCCGGGGTTACCAGGTCGGAGGTAAATCGCTGACCTGGGGCCGAAGCTGCCAGCGCTGGAGCGATTACGAATTCAATGCGCCCAAACAGTATGGCTTTGCTACCGACTGGCCAATCCGATACAAGGACATCGCTCCCTGGTACAGTCACGTTGAAAAATTCATCGGCGTTTGCGGCAGTAAGGAAAATATCCCCTCCATGCCCGATGGCGAATTCCTGCCTGCCTATGAACTGAATTGCGTGGAAGCGGATATGAAGGAAGCGCTGTGGAAGAATTTTCAGCGGCACCTGATTTCCGGTCGCTGGGCACACCTGACTGAACCGGAACCCATTCACCTGGAACAGGGTAGGGGTACCTGTCAGAATCGTAACCTGTGCATGCGCGGTTGCCCATTCGGCGGCTACTTCAGTTCCAATAGCAGCACCCTGCCCTGGGCAGAAAAAACAGGCAATCTCACTATCCGTCCCAATTCAGTAGTGCATTCCATTCTTTATGATGATGCCAAACAAAAAGCCATCGGGGTAAGAGTGATCGACAGTGAAAAAAAATCGACTACCGACTATTTCGCACGCATCATTTTTGTAAATGCCTCCGCACTTAATACCAACCTGATTTTACTCAATAGTAAATCGAAACGCTTTCCGAACGGCCTTGGAAATGACCACGACCTGCTTGGTCGCTACATCTGCTTTCATAATTACCGGGGCTACATGAACGGAGAAGTGAAAGGTCATGAAGATGGCTATTACAAAGGCCGCCGCCCTGCGGAATGTGTCATCCCCAATTTTCGTAACCTCGGTAAACAGGAAATGGATTTTTTGGGTGGGTATACCATTTTTTCAGGTGCCTATCGGGAATGGATAAACGCAGACCGGCATCCGGATAAAATCGGCGCAGAGCTGAAGCAGACCCTTACTGAACCTGGTCCATGGAGAATCTATATGTATATGCAGGGGGAAACCATTCCAAAAGCTACCAATCGGGTATACCTGCATCCCACGCAAAAAGATCAGTGGGGCATCCCCTTGCTGGTTACAGATGTTGCTTATGATGAAAACGACGAAAAAATGTTGCAGGATTTTCTCCTGGAAGGCAAAAAAATGCTGGAAGCCTGTGGCGCTTTTAGCATCGTTTCTAATGATTCGAAACAGCCACCCGGACTGGATATTCATGAAATGGGTGGCGTACGCATGGGTGCCGATCCTTCCAATTCACTGCTCAATGAATGGAATCAACTGCATCTCTGTAAAAATGTTTTTGTAACAGACGGAGCCTGTATGACCAGCACCGGTAATCAGAGTCCGTCTATTCTCTATATGGCCTTCACCGCCAGGGCAGCACAGTATGCAGTTTCAGAAATGCAAAAAGGAAATCTTTAAAATAAATTCACATGGCCTCCTTCCATTCAACACAAAAAACTATCTGGCTGGAACCCGGCTGGGCACTGGTGAGAATTATTACCGGATTATTGATGACCTACCATGGATGGGAGGTGTTTGATGCTGCAAAAATCAATGAATATGCCGGATGGATGCCTTATCTCTCCCCAACTATAGCCACCACAATGGCCTATCTTGGAAAATCAGCGGAACTGGTTTCCGGCATCCTGCTAACCCTGGGCTTATTTACCAGGCTGGCGGTATGGCCTATGATTGCCACCATGCTCTTCATCGCATTCGTTCTGGGTAATGGAAAAATCTGGTATGGCGACCAGCATCCGTTTTTATTTGTGTTGCTGGGTTTGCTCTTCTTCTTCAGAGGTGCCGGAAAATACAGTCTTGATCAACGTTTTTTTTCTCCAAAACTCCCAATTCTTTTGTTGTTATTCAGTTCCCAGCTGAGTTTTGCACAGTCAGAAAAATCAGTAGCAACAGCACAAACTACCTACTGTAATCCTATTAATCTCGATTATGGATATACGCCCATTCCAAATTTTAGTGAATGGGGCCGGCATCGCGCTACTGCTGATCCGGTTATTATAACGTATAAAGGGGATTACTATCTTTTCTCTACCAATCAATGGGGATACTGGTGGAGTTCCGATATGCTGAACTGGAATTTTATTTCCCGGAAATTTCTCAAGCCCTATCATAAAGTGTACGATGAATTATGCGCTCCTGCTGCAGTTGTTGTTGGCGATACCATGCTGGTTTTTGGCTCCACCTACTCCAGCAATTTTCCGCTCTGGATGAGTACCAATCCAAAAGGCAATGAATGGAAGGAAGCGCTTGATTCACTCGAAATTGGCGGGTGGGATCCTGCCTTTTTCCTCGATGATGATGGACGCTTTTATATGTACAATGGAAGCAGTAATCGCTATCCCTTATACGGCATTGAATTGAACCGCAAAACCTTTCAGCCTATCGGTACCCGAAAAGAAATGTATTTTCTGGAAGACTGGCGATATGGCTGGCACCGCTTCGGCGAATACATGGACAATACTTTTCTGGATGGTTTTATTGAAGGAGCCTGGATGACCAAACACAAGGGAAAATATTATCTCCAGTGGGGCGGTCCCGGTACTGAAATCAGTGGTTATGCAGATGGCGTAGTGGTGGGCGATTCACCCCTGGGGCCCTTCACCGCACAATCCGATCCGGTCAGTTTTAAACCCGGAGGTTTTGCCAGGGGAGCCGGACATGGAGCCACTTACCAGGATCCCTGGAATAATTACTGGCATGTTTCTACCATGGGAATTACGGTTAAGAACACGTTTGAAAGACGCAATGGCATCTGGCCTGCCGGCTTTGATGATGAGGGTGTCATGTACGCCAATACAGCCTTTGGCGATTATCCGCATTACCTGCCAACGGGCCCTGCGAATCATCTCAAGAGCAGGTTTACCGGCTGGATGTTACTCAATTATAAAAAACCTGTTCAGGTTTCGTCTACCCTTGGCAGTTATAATGCCAACAATGCAGTAGATGAATCCATTAAAACCTACTGGAGCGCAGCCACCGGGGATAAAGGAGAGTGGATACAAACCGATCTGGGAGCGCTTTCGACTGTGCATGCCATTCAGCTTAACTATGCCGATCAGGATGCAGAGTTCCTGGGCAAGCAGACGGATATTTTCCACCAATACAAACTATACAGTTCAGCCGATGGAAAAAAATGGACACTGCTGATTGATAAAAGCCAGCACAAAAAAGATGTTCCGCATGATTACATAGAATTAAAAGATCCAATAAAAACCCGCTATCTCAAACTGGAAAATTTTCATATGCCCACCGGCAAATTTGCCCTCTCCGGCTTCAGGGTATTCGGAAAGGGAAATGGCGATGCTCCTCCGGCGGTAAAATCCTTTTTTGTATTAAGAACGGAGAAGGACAAACGAAGCGCGTATATTAAATGGTCGCCTGTAGACCAGGCCTATGCCTACAATATTTATTATGGCACAGCCCCCGATAAATTGTACAATTGCATCATGGTGCATGATGTAAATGAATATTATTTCAAAGGAATGGATAGTCAGAAAGTTTACTATTACACCATCGAAGCCGTCAATGAAAATGGCGTTTCGGAAAAAACCCCCGTGCAAAAAGTAAACTAAACTAAGTGGATATGAAATTTCAGTGTAAAAAAATCCGGACAATAATTTTAATGACCGTTCTTCTGACCGCGCAATGGTTGACTGTTGCAGCGCAACAACCGGTACCCGAAACAGATAACGCGGAGGCGCCGCCACTGGAGTTTTATCTGGATAAACCATACTATAATGATATCCGAAAATTTCGGCAGGCAGATAGTATCCAGCGCCCTGCATCAAAATCTATCCTGCTGATTGGCAGTTCATCGTTTACGTATTGGAGAGATGTAGCAACTTATTTTCCCGGATATAAAATTATCAATCGTGGCTTCGGCGGCTCCTCCCTGACAGATCTGATCCGGTACCAGGATTATATTATTTATCCCTATAACCCTAAACAGATTTTAATCTATTGTGGTGAGAATGATTTTGCAGGTTCTGATACCGTTTCTGTTTCAACCGTGGTCAATCGTTTCAAACAATTGTTCTGGGATATACGTGTTCGTTTGCCTCGTGTGCCCATCAGTTATATTTCCATGAAACCAAGTCCGAGCCGAACAGCACTCCTTCCTAAGTTCAAAGAGGCGAATCAGCAGATCAGGAACTTTCTTGCGTCTCAAAAAGCAACCTCCTACATTGATGTTTATAGCGCGATGCTGGGTGCGGATGGTCGGCCGTTAAGCTACATTTTTACCAGCGATAGCCTGCACATGAATCCAAAGGGTTATGTGATTTGGCAGCAGCAAATCAAAACACACCTGAAAAAATAAACTGATCTACATGAAATACACTGCCCCCTCTTTTCGACTGTTTGTTGCGCTGGCATTGATCCTGCCGGTTGTTGCGCATTCCCAAACTGCTCCCCAGAAAATGAACCAGTTTGTAACCGGACTCATGTCAAAAATGACGGTCCAGGAAAAAATTGGCCAGCTCAACCTGGTGGTGGGTGGTGAAGCGACTACCGGTTCAGTGGTGAGTACCGGAGTGGAAGAAAAAATCAAACAGGGAAAAGTGGGCGGCATTTTCAGTGTCTCTTCTCCTCAGCGCATACGGCGCATTCAGGAACTGGCAGTAAAACAAAGCCGGTTGAAAATACCTATCATTTTCGGGATGGATGTGATTCACGGATATCGTACCATCTTTCCTATCCCATTAGGAATTGCAGCCAGCTGGGATATGCAACGCATCGAACAGTCGGCCCGCATTGCTGCACAGGAAGCTACTGCAGACGGACTGAACTGGACCTTTTCCCCCATGGTAGACATCTCCCGTGATCCGCGCTGGGGAAGGATTTCAGAGGGTTCCGGCGAAGATCCTTTTCTTGGTTCAGCCATCGCGCGTGCAATGGTGAAGGGGTATCAGGGAAAAAACCTGGCTGCAGATAATACCCTGCTTGCCTGCGTAAAACATTTTGCCTTGTACGGTGCTGCAGAAGCTGGCCGCGATTATCATTCCGTTGACATGAGCCGGATCAAAATGTTCAATGAGTATTTACCTCCCTATAAAGCAGCCATCGATGCTGGCGTTGGTACCGTGATGAGCTCGTTTAACGATGTGGATGGCATTCCCGCCAGCGCCAACAAATGGTTGCTGACCGATCTGTTACGTAAACAATGGGGTTTCAATGGAATGGTTGTTTCGGATTATACCTCAGTGAATGAAATGATCGATCATGGTCTGGGTGATTTGAAGCAGGTGTCTGTACTTGCGCTCAAAGCCGGTTTGGATATGGATATGGTAGGCGAAGGTTTTTTAACTACGCTGGAAGCTTCGCTAAAAGAAGGCAGGGTTACCATGGCAGAAATTGACCGTGCCTGCCGGTTGGTATTGGAAGCCAAATACAAACTCGGACTTTTTGATGATCCCTATCGCTATTGTAATGAGCAACGTGCGGCTACAGAACTATTTTCCACAGCACATCGGAAGATTGCCCGCGAAACCGCTGCCCGCTCCTTCGTGCTGCTGAAGAATGAAAATATCTTACCGCTCGCTAAAAAAGGATCCATTGCGTTGGTTGGTCCGCTTGCAGATGCCAAAGAAAATATGGTGGGTACCTGGTCGGTTTCAGCAGATGTTTCGAAAGCTACCTCACTGTTAGCCGGACTTAAAGAGGTTGCCGGTTCAGCGGTGAATATTCGCTACGCGAAAGGCGCTAATGTTACAGAAGATTCTGCACTGGAAGCACGCACCAGCGTATTCGGCAAGCCCTGGCAGCGGGATACAAGACATCCAGATACATTAATTGCAGAAGCGGTGAAGCTGGCCCTGCAATCTGATATAGTAGTGGCA
>JAQGFW010015143.1:0-12743 GCA_030463445.1 Euplotes aediculatus
TGCAGGACTGGGGATTTAACATAGAGTTGGGCAGTACCATGAAGAGTTCCTCATCAACCTATTTTTCAGGTACGGATGAAGAGCGCTTACTCGATCTGCAGCAAATGCTGGATGATAAAAAGATTCATGCAATTCTTTGTGGCCGGGGAGGATATGGAATGGGCCGGATTATTGATCAGCTTGATTTTAAAAAATTTATCCGCCGGCCCAAATGGATAGTAGGGTTTAGTGATATCACTGTTCTGCATGCGCATCTGAACAGAATGGCAGGTGTCGCCAGCATTCATGGCCCGATGGCAGGAGCGTTTAACGATGGGGGTGATGAAAATCCCTATGTGCAATCCTTAAAATCCATGCTGATGGGAAAGCCCGCAGCCTATTCATCTGATCCACATGCCTATAATATTCCAGGTAAGGCGAAGGGACGCCTGGTTGGTGGTAATCTCAGTTTGATCGCGCACCTGATTGGTACACCCTCTGCCTATAAAACAAAAGGAAAAATTCTTTTCCTGGAAGATGTGGGAGAACAGCTCTACAATGTAGACAGGATGATGCATCAGTTGAAAAGGGCAGGAGTGCTGGATGGATTAGCAGGATTGATGCTTGGTGGTTTTACGGATAATAAGGATACCGATCGGCCATTCGGACAAACGGTGGAAGAAATTTTGCGCCACCAGATTAAGGATGCTGACTATCCGGTTTGTTTTGGTTTTCCGGTTAGTCATGAGAAAGAGAACTACGCACTCAAAGTGGGTGCCCGCTATACATTAACCGTAGAATCTGCTAAGGTCCTGCTGGAGGAAACAGATTGATTAATACCTGCTGATGACACTTACTCAACTCGAATATATACTGGCGGTGGATGAACACCGGCATTTTGCTACAGCTGCTGCTCATTGTTATGTTACCCAGCCAACGCTGAGTATGCAAATCCAGAAGATGGAGGAAGAAATGGGGCTGAAGATTTTTGACAGGAGCCGCCAGCCGGTTATTCCTACGCCCCTGGGTGAATTGGTGCTCGAACATGCCAGCCGGGTGATGCGGGAAGTCAAATTACTGGAGGATGTGATCAAAGAAAAACAGGGACTGATTCACGGCGAACTACGATTGGGTATTATCCCCACCCTGGCACCTTATTTACTTCCGCTTTTTCTGCCTGCCTTCCTGGAAAAATATCCTGAGCTGCAACTGAAAGTGAAAGAGATGACCACGGACAATATGGTGGAAGCAGTTGCCAAAGGCCGGCTTGATATGGCCCTGGTGGTAACGCCGCTTAATCATAAAGGGATTGAAGAGTATCCGCTGTTTTATGAAGAGATGATGGCCTATGTATCGAAGAAAAATGCAGCCTATAAAAAAACCTATATGCTGGCCAAGGATATTGATGTGCAGGAACTCTGGTTGCTGGAAGAAGGACATTGTTTTCGCGATCAGACTCTGAACCTCTGTGAATTGCAACAGGCACATAAAGACCTGCTGCTCTTTGAATACGAAGCAGGCAGTCTGGAGACACTGAAGAAAATGGTGGAGACCAATCGCGGCATAACTATTTTACCTGAATTGGCGACCTATGACCTGACTGCTTCCCAGCAGCGGATGCTTCGACATTTTAAAACCCCGGCTCCCATGCGGGAAGTAAGTCTGATTGCCAGTAAAACCTTTGTGAAGGAAAAACTCCTCGATGCACTAAAGGAAACGGTGCTGTCCTGTTTGCCGGAAAAGATCCGCAAGAATAAACCACGTAATATTATTCCGGTGATGGACACCTGATTTAACGGTTATGGAGAACCGAATCTATACTTTTCTGGTATTGATCGTATTGCGTAAGATTGTTGTGGCTGCCTCCTTCGATGGTGACAAAACGATCACCTGCCTTTAACAAGGGCTTCAGTCTGCTGGCATTGGAATAGGGAACTACTCCATCGTCTGTTCCCTGCAAAATAAGAATTGGTGCCAGTACCCGGGGCAGATACTGGTAAGTGGGAAACTCCATATGAATCATGCGACTCACCGGATAGATGGGCAGGTACCTGCTGAAGAGGGAATGAATGCTATAGTAGGGCGTTTCAAGGATCAGTGATTTTGTGGCGGAGCTTGTTGCCAGTTGCGCTGCCACTCCTGTTCCCAGGCTCTTGCCATAAATGAATATACTATCCGAAGCATACCTGGATCTGGCAAGCTTATAGGTTTGCCTGGCAAATTCATGCAACAGTTCTTCCGTCAGCTCTCCCGTGCTTTTTCCGAAACCCGGATAATCGGGCATCCAGACTTCAAATCCTCTGCTGGTAAAATAGCTGGCATATCTGGCGTAATGAGCAATGTTTTTTTTATTTCCATGAAAATAAAGGACGGCTCCTTTCGCCTGTTTGGTACTGTCGGCCGCCGGTAGAAACCGAACCACATTCATATTGATGTCTTCGGATATCGGAATGTTCAGTTCATCGAATGGTTGTTCAAACTGATACTTGCGGGACTTTGTCAAAGGTTCGGGATGGAATAAAAAATAATCCTGTAAATAATACACGGCAATCCCGATGACTGCATACAGCACCACAGCAATTTGAAGACCTCTCAACCATTTCATCCGGCAAAAATAAGAAAGCCGGAATCACCTGCTGCTTATAATTAAATTAGTCCTAAATTGAATATGAAAATAGTTCAATATGAAAACGGGATTTCGTTTTTTGCTGCTGGCATTTAGCTGTCTTTGTTTTGGCGGTGTACATGCGCAAACAGAAGGGCAGGAGGAGAAGCTGAACCTGCCGGGGGATAACCTCAATCTGTATGCGGTGATGAAAATGTTCCAGGAATCGGAGACGCTGGAAGTTTTTGAAAAAAAGCTCAATGAAGAAGACAATCGGATCAACAACCTTGATTTAAACGGAGATGACCAGATTGATTATATCAAAGTGCTGGATGAAGTAGATGGTGAGGTGCATAATATCATTTTACAGGTAGCGCTCAGTGAAAAAGAGAAACAGGATGTTGCGGTATTTACGGTAGAAAAAATAAAAGATGGGCAGGTCCGGATTCAGTTAACCGGAGATGAAGAACTCTATGGTAAGGATTATATCATAGAGCCCAATATGTCGGAAGGGAGTTCTAACCAGCGGCCGAATCCCGGCTATACCGGAAAAACCCAGAAAATTGAAGACAAGATCGTTGTTGCCAATTCAGTTCCTCAAACCGAGATTGCTACCTGGCCGGTGGTGGTCTATATGTACCAGCCCAGCTATGTAGTTTGGCAATCACCCTTTTATTGGGGCTATTATCCGCCCTGGTGGCGCCCCTGGAGGCCCTGGTACTGGCACCAGTATTATGGCTATCATTATAACTGGTACCACCACTATTATGGTTTTTACCGGAGAAGTTATTACCACTATTATCCGGGATGGAATGTGTTTTATTACAGCAACAGAAGATCGGTATCCATAACGGTTACTAACAGACGCAGATCAGGCTATTACAGGAATACTTATTCCAGACCTGAATTGAGAAGAGATGGGATGGCCATGTATACCAAACAGCATCCGGAAAGACCGGTGCTGAAACCTGGTGTTAATCGTCCGCCTGCCCGGCCTACACCATCCAAACCGGTTGTTTCAAGGCCTGCGCCCTCAAGACCTGCACCCACTAAACCGGGTGTAGAAAGACCTGTAACAAGGCCGACACCGCAGAAGCCCCCGACGAACACCCGGCCAACCCGACCAGTGAACAAGCCAACTCCTTCAACAAGGCCCACTGCACCTGCTACCCGGCCTGCTGTGAAACCAGCACCAAAGCCTGCAACCCGGCCGGCACCAAAGAGACCGGGTGGGGGTTAATGATTCACACTTATTACACGGGTGATCAGCCACTGGTCACCCTCTTTTTTCCAGACCATAATGTTTTTAAAGGAACCGCAATCCATTTTTCCCTGTTCAATATGACAGAAGCGATGCCGGTTTATCTGGATGGCTCCTGATCCCGGCACCGGATATACTTCCAGTGATCCCGGTTCCAGGTCGCGGCGAAACCCTGTTTCTGTATTCCTAGCAAACAATTGTTCCATCTTGCTGCGGGTTAACGCATAATCATCTTTTCCGCCCTTATCATGGTAAAATTCCAGGTCGCGGGAAAAATAAGCCATGGTCTGATCCAGTTCGCGGCGGTTGAATGCATCAAAAAACGCACTGTCCAGGGAATGTATTAATTGATATAAACTGTCATTAGTATTGGTGATCGCTTTCCCCTCCACTGCCGGAAGACGAAACAGGTTGGCGGTAAAATCCAGCAGTCCTGCATTGCCAGCTGGTCCATGCCCGGGTACTACGGTTTTAATGGCAGGATAAGCCTCCTGGATGGAGCGGATGGTATTCGCCCAGGCGGCAATATTGGCATCACCAACAAAACCAAAGCCCGCATTCTGTGCTTTAACGAGGCAGCCTCCAAACAGGGCTTGGTATTCAGGTACATAACTGGCAATATTATCTCTTGTATGCCCTTCTCCAAAATACCGGTTGATGACCTGCTTTCCATTCAGCTCCACTACCAGTTCCTCTTTAAAGACCTGCTTTGGCAGGGGACTACCCGCAGCCCTGGCAAGTTCTCTGGTGCGTTCATTGGCAATGGAATTGATTCCTGCTTTATGGAAATCTTCCAGTCCCGCCAGACAGTCATTATGAAAATGATTGACAATTACCGCTTTGATGCGCAGCTTCCATTTTTTCTGAATCAGCCGGATCAGTTCCCTGCTGGCTGTATCCGATGCGGGTGTATCAAATATGATGGCCGAATCGCCACTTACATAAATCATTCCGTTGCTGCCCACTTTACCCCAGGTGTCGGTATGCAGCCAGGATTCATGCACATAGAGGTTGGGTTCCAACCGGGTGATGGTTAACTGATCAGACTTGTATGGTTTCGGTTGTGCCTGAAGGTTATATCCGGACAGCAACATTACGATTAGCAGGAACTTAGTGGTAAAGTTCCATCCAGGCAAGGAGTTTTTGGTCAAACAATACTGCTTCTTCATATGGAGGGTTATGTGAACTGTGTTCAAAGATTTCGATTGTAAGATCTGGAAATTGTTTGGTTAGTGGCGTCCATTGTTCCGCGGGACCGGCCAGGTAATCATATTTCCCAATTGCCAGCCACACCGGTGTATAGAAATCGTTCAGTCCTTTTGTGATATCAATATCCCTGAATACTTCGCCCCACAAATAATCGATGGCCGGCATATTCGTATAAACTCCTTCCCAGAAAGCGGCTACATCTGTCTCCAGGTTCATCCAGCTTTTTGGTGCCTGTGCCAGGTTTAGATGCAGAAAGGCTTTCTCCGGCTCGGCTTCAACTGCCGCGGCCAATGATTCCATACCAGAGCGTAAGGCCGCCACTCGTTCAGGTTCTGCGAGGGTATCAAAATGAAGATCTGCCAGTGCATGATTTTCGGTGGATAAGGAAGTGCCCATCCCGATCAGTATCACGCCTTTCACCTGGTCGGGATATTTTTTGGCATAGTCCAGCGCCATATACCCATGACCACTATGTCCTACTATCCAAAACCGGTTCCAGTTCAGCTCCTTTCGCAATGCTTCAATGTCTTCTGTGATTTCTTCCAGTGTATATAGTTCCTGAGGCATCTGTTCCGTTTCAGGTGGAATACTGAAACCGCGATGATCCGCTACTACAAAATCAAGTTGCTGTTTTAGTGTTGGTGAAAAGAGGCGTTGATAATACAACCTGCTGCCAATTACCAGCACAGGTTCGCCTGCTCCTTCTCTTATATACTTTAGACTAAAGCCATTTCTTACGATGCTGCCTTCCCTGGTTTTCATATTGGACACTACTTTGAGGTACGGAATTTCGATCAGTTTTCTTAACCGGGTGCAATATACTACAGCAACGGTTTTCTCAGGGGCTAAATGGCAATCAGTTATTCACATGCATGAATAATCTGCCGCATGATTTCTCCAATCTGCTGATTGGTCCAACGCGTTACAACTACCAAATCATGTTTATAATCAATAATGATATAATTGCCTCCATAGCCTACTGCATAATACAATTCCTTCGGTGCTCCTTTCAATGCCTGATCACTGTTGTTCCACCACAGATACCCATAGGCTTTGTTGGCAGGTGATGGAGCGAATGCCTGTTGTATCCATTTTTCCGACAGCAGTTGTTTATTTTTCCATTTGCCTTTCCGAAGAAACAACAAACCATAACGGGCCTGATCCATCGCATGAATAAATAGGCCTCCACCGAAATGGCCACCACCACTGACCGACTGTACCTGCAAGCCATCCATCGTTACCCAGGAGTTGGAATAACCAAACCATCTCCAGGTGGAACTGGCGCCTATCGGATCCTGTATATATTCTTTCAATACCTGTGGCAGCGGTTTGCGCCAAACCTGCAATAATGAATAAGCTAACAGATTTACCCGGATATCATTGTATTCGTACACGGTTCCCGGCTCTGCCAGTTTCCGGTTTTTCCAGTCGTCTATGCTTCCTTCCCGCGGTGGCCTGTCTGCCCAGTCCTGCTGCCCGAAGAGTTCACCCGACCAGTCGGAACTCTGGTTCAATAAATGTTCCCAGGTTACTTTACTGTTATGCGGACTTTCAAAGGATCCGTCCCAGACATAGCGACTGACTTTCTCCGCGGTTGAACGGATGCGTCCCTGGTCTACTGCCAGTCCGGCTATGGTAGACAGGTAACTCTTGGTTACACTGAATGTCATGTCTACCCGTTCGATATCGCCCCAACTTGCAACGATGTAGCCTTTACGGATTACTAGTCCGGCTGGTTTCCCCCTTTCCTTCATAGGCCCCAGGATCTGATATCCCGGTTCGCGCTGGTAGGATTTATACGATGCGATGCGTAAATCTTTATCGAGGTCAACTTCAGAACGCAGGGCAAGGGCTACGGCGCTATCGAGGCGTTGCTGGTTCATGCCCAGTTTGCCGGCCGGCTGGCGGATCCAGTTGGTGTCGGGATAATAATCCTGCTGCGCGATGGCCGTATTGCTGGCAAAGGCAACCACCAATACCAGTATCCGAAGAGCTATTTGTTTCATAAAGGCAAGGTACAGCAGGGGGCTGAAAAAAATTTTGGAAATCCTGTAATGCAGACGCAGGTACTGCATCTATAGAAATATAAAACCTGGAATTATGAAAATTCGAATACTTATTTATCTGTCCTTCCTGCTGGCAATCGGAACGCCAGCACTGTCTCAAAATGCGTTTCGGGTAACTGTCACCGGTACTGGTCCTGCCATACTGCTGATACCCGGTTACAGTTGCAGTGGAGATGTGTGGAAAGAAACCGTTGAACAGCTACGTGCCAGTTATGAATGTCATGTAGTTACTCTGGCCGGATTTGCGGGCCAGCCTGCCATTGATACACCGGTACTGAAGACTGTGAAAGAGGAACTTATCCGCTATGTAAAAGAAAAAAAACTGGTTAAACCCGCCCTGGTTGGTCATAGCATGGGTGCGTTCCTTAGCATTTGGGCGGCCAGTGAAGCACCCGCCCTTTTTGGAAAAATTATCTGCGTGGATGGCGTGCCCTTTATTTCGGCTCTTGGCAAACCGCAGGTTACTGTTGATTCCGTTAAGAACAATCCGGCCTTTAACCCGGAACTGGTAATCCGTAATTTTCAGAACCTGCCCGACAGTGGTTTTGTTGAACAGACTGCCATGGCGATGCGCTGGCAGGTCCAGGATACGGCAAGAGCCCGGCAGATCGCCATCTGGCAATATAAGAGCGATCGTAAAACACTGGCTACCACCTTGCTTGAACTTTCTACAACCGATTTGCGTGCAGCCCTGAAACAGATTCCGCAACCAGTGCTGGTTATGGGAAGTATTTATGCTTCCAAAGAGCAATCACAAAAATGGCTGCAGCAGCAGTATGAGCAAACACCCAATTTGACGTTGAAAGTGGCCGACAGCAAACATTTCATCATGTACGATCAGCCGACTTGGTTTATTAGTGAATTAACTGCATTTTTAAACAAATAAGCAGGTGAAGCAACAAAAAGAATTTACAGATCTCTACGAGTTATACGCTCCCGGTATACTGAAGGTCTGTATGGGTTATACCGGCGACCGGACCCAGGCGGAGGACCTGCTGCAGGAAGTGTTTCTTTCGGTCTGGAACAATATGCACAAATTCAGACAGGAAGCTTCCTGGAAAACCTGGATCTACCGGATCGCGGTAAACACCTGTCTAACGTATCTGCGCAAACGAAAATTAAAAACGGTAGCCCTGGATGATCATCCTGTTGCCAATTTGCAGGAAGAACGCTCGGGTAAGGAGCAGGAAATTCAGTTGCTCTATACCTGTATCAGCAAATTGCCGGAAGCAGATCGTCTGCTTATTTCCATGGTACTGGAAGATCAGTCCTATGAAGAAATTGCTGCAATCGTAGACATTAGTGTTAACAACCTCCGGGTGAAAATCCACCGGATAAAAAAACAATTAACTGAAATCTATAACAGTTATGCAAGACTTTGATGCACTGAAAAAACTCTGGCAGGAGGAACCGGAAAACGCCAGACAGATTTCTACCCCTGCTGAACTCAGCAGCACCTCCCAGCGCAACCGGAAATGGTTGAAGAATACCCAGTTAATTGGCGCAATCGGACAGATTTTTACCGGAGGCTTCATCACCTGGATGATCTTCTATGGAAATTTCGGTTTCAAATTCTGGTATACCTATTTATCCATGGGGCTGGTGGTGTTGCTTTGTCTGATACAGGCTTCTTTTATGTTCTATACCTATGGGAAAATTAAAGCGATTGATGATAGTTTGAGTCCGGCTGAACACCTGCGCCAATGGGAAGACTATTATGCCATCCGGAAAAAGCAACTGACATTTCAGGGGCCGGTATTTACCATCCTGCTCAGTATTATCTTAGGAATCTACTATATTGAAATTCTAAGCGGGCGCCCTTTTTTGCCTTCCCTGATTATTGTTATCGGTACCATTGCCTGGATCCTCTTTGCTTATTTTTATCTCGGACGGAAAAGTATAAAAAAAGAAACCCGACGGTTGCAGTCTATTATCGATGAATTGAAACAGGTGGAAAATCAATTTTCAACGAACGACTAAATCCAGCGCAACGCGCTTTCTCAGTACTTCAGAATATCACGCAGGAAATTATGGTATTCCGGAAAGGAGGGCAGGTTATTATGTCCTCCTCCTTCAATCCGGATCAGGGTGATTTTAGACCGGTTAATGGCCTGCAGTTGTTCACTGTGGCGGATAGGTATCAGCCAGTCGCGGGTGCCATGCAGTATATAGGTATGACAATTCACATGCCGGATCCATTTATCCGTTCTGAGGTGATAACGCAATACAATGGACACCGGTAAGATGGGCAGAAAGCGCTTCACCACATTTTTGAAATTATAATAGGGGGCATCCAGGATCAGGTAACGGGGACGATTATCCGAAGCCAGTTTGGCGGCAAAGCCACTGCCGATACTTCTGCCATAGACAATGATATGGTGTTCCGGCATCTGGCGACTCAGTTCAGCATATACAAACTGGATATCCAGCAGCAACTGTTTTTCACTTCGTTTGCCGGTGCTTTTTCCAAAGCCCCGGTAATCAATCAGGACCACATCGTAATTGTAGCGGTAGAAATCCCGGGCGTATTTGGCCCAGCCTTTAATACTTCTGCTATTGCCATGGAGATAGAGAATCAACCCGTCGGGTTTGTCCCGGTAAAAATGCAGCCCGTTAATGCTGACCCCGGGCTCCGGATGAAAAAACAACTCCCGAAACGGACTATCGTATTTGAATTCAAAATCCGCCGCCAGTTTCTCCGGTTTGAAGATCAGCTTCTCCTGGAGAAAGTACCCCAGCACACTCAGTAGCAATATGGCAAGAAGAATATATAGAAGGAGCATGGTATGGAAGATAATACTTTGTCTCCTTTGTCTCCTTTGTCTCCTTTGTCTCCTTTGTCTCCTTTGTTTCCTTTGTCTCCCGTCTCCCTCTTCCATTCCCCCTCTTCCTTACTCCTCCTCATGATACACCCGCTTCAATCGGATCGTTGTAACAGGTGCTACAATCAGCGGGAATTTCTCCACCACCACATTCGAAGGATCAAGTCCGAAGCCTCTTTCTTCCGACAAACTGATTTCTTTCAGCCAGAAATAAATCTTCATGATGATGCGCTCAAAGAAAGGCAGTTCATTATCCTGGCTCAGGTATTTTTCCATTACGATAAACTGGAAATCGCCCACCACATTGTTGCGCTCCAGACTTTCATAACGGCTATAGATATTCACTTCCTTGTTGTTCACCAGCTCTTCCACCACTTTGCGGAACAGCAGGTTGATCTTGGGTTCCATGCGGAAGCCCAGTCTGAATTCCACCCGGATAATATCATTGGGGATGATATGATCCACCACATATTCACAGGTATACGGATCATCCAGGGTATCCACATGCACGAACCAGTAAATATCGGCCCGCTTGGGTTTCTTGTTCAGTATGGAATAAATAATCTTGTGTTCAATTTCCTTCGGATTATTCGCACTGGTCATATACACCAGGTGGGTAGCATGCTTCGGAACAGTCTTGTCATTGCTGAGCTCCTGGATCATGGGAACATAATGTTCCAGTCGCACAAATTCCACGTACCGGTTCTTGATCTTCCGGCTCCGGTAGGAAACATACATGATAATGAACATACCCAGCCCAATGATCAGGGTGATATACCCGCCATGGGTAAATTTCTCCAGCAGGGCAATCAGGAAGGTGATTTCAATGATCAGGAACGTTATCAGGAACAGGTAAATCAGCACCGAAGGTATCCTTCTCGCCACCATATAATTCGAGAACAGGATGGTAGTGGTAATCAGGGTTACGATGATCGCCAGTCCGTAGGCGGCTTCCATCCGGGAAGATTCCTGGAAATACAGCACGATGCCCACACAACCCACAAACATCATGGTATTGATGCCGGGTATGAACAACTGTCCTTTTTCTTCAGACGGATAGCGGATCTTCAAACGCGGCCAGAGATTCAGTCGCATTGCTTCACTGATCAGGGTATAGGCTCCGGAGATCATCGCCTGACTGGCAATAATGGCGGCGGTGGTGGCAATGATCACGCCCGGAATAATAAACCATTGGGGCATCAGGTCATAAAAGGCATTGATGCCGAGTTCAGATTTCACCACCGGGGTAACGACTATGCCTGTACGATTGGCCAGCAGAAAAGCACCCTGTCCGAAATAATTCAGCAGGAGGCAGGTTTTTACATACATCCAGGAAAACCGGATATTGTCGCGGCCGCAATGCCCCAGGTCACTGTAAAGTGCTTCCGCCCCCGTGGTACAGAGAAATACCGCCCCCAATAACCAGATCGCTTCGGGATACGTGGCCAGGAATTTCACCGCATAATAGGGATTGATTGCCTTCAAAATGGATAGATCATCCGTTATGTGCAGCACCCCCAATATGCCCAGCATAGTAAACCAGACCATCATAATGGGACCGAATAATTTCCCGATGGATGCAGTTCCAAACTGCTGCATGAAAAAGAATAGAGAAATAATGCCAAGTACAATATAAACGATGGTGGAGGTTTGCAATTCATGAAATACCGGTAGCTCTCTCAATCCTTCAATAGATGAAGTGATGGTCATGGGTGGGGTGATGATCCCATCCGCCATCAGGGAAGCCCCGCCAATCATGGCCGGCACTACCAGCCATTTTTTTCGCCGGCGAACCAGGGCATAGAGGGCAAAGGTTCCACCTTCCCCTTTATTGTCGGCCCGGAGCACCAGCCATACATATTTTACCGTGGTAACCAGGGTGAGTGTCCAGATGATACAGGACAGGGATCCTAAAATCAGCTCATGTGTAATCTTCCTGCCAGATATGATCGCGTTGAACACGTAGAGAGGAGAGGTTCCGATATCACCGTAAATAATTCCTAACGCGATTAACAGGCCTCCTAACGAGACTTTGTCTAAGTTTTTTCCCACTGTTGAACTATTGTGCCGGCTTTATAAACCGACTGGTTCTTGCAAAGGTATAGTTAAATTATTCATACCTTATGCATATGTTGTGAACATAAACAACCTACGGCTTCGTAAAATTGTCCTATAAATATCTAACCTAGATATTACCTTTAACTAAAGCGTACGGAATGAAAATCAAACTCGTATTGTTTGGCATTTTTTTGTTGGCCCTTATTAATGTAAACGCACAGGCGCCCCGCATAGTATATACGGAGCCTGAAAAGGAAGACTCGCGTCGTACCAACTTTGAGATCCTCGGAAAAATAAATGGTGAATTGCTGGTGTACAAGAATAACCGCACTGAACATGTGATTTCCATTTATGATGAGGATATGAAAGCAAAGGATCGGGTGCTGATGGATTTTATGCCCGACCGGGTCATCAATGTCGACTATGTTACCTACCCGGAGAAAATCCTTTTCTTTTACCAGTACCAGCGCAAACGCATTGTGTATTGTGATTATATCGCAATCGGATCCAATGGGAAACCCCTGGGTAACCCGGTAACCCTGGATACCACCGAAATCGGTTATACTTCCAGCAACAAAATCTATACGGTTGTCAACAGCGACGACAAGCAAAAGCTGATGTTGTTTAAGGTTAACAGTAGCAATCCCCGTAAATTCTTCATCACTTCTTTTCTCTATGATGTCAATCTCTCCCTGATTACCCGCAATTTCAGCCAGATTGATATGGATGAAAAAGGGGATTAT
>JAQGFW010015152.1:0-11874 GCA_030463445.1 Euplotes aediculatus
CTCAAAAGTCCACCTGGAACCATCACTATTCAGACCATACGCCAAGCAATCTTGATGCCCAAAGAGTATGCCTTTTCCTTGTAGATTAGTTAAGTTATTATACAATTTTTGGGTCAGGGTTGTGGCCTTCTTATCAGTCTGTGCAATAGCTAAGAACGGCAGGAAGAAAATCAACAATAATCGTATCTTGTTCATTATCAATACATTATTTAAAATACCAAACTTTAAAAATAAATTATGGGCAGAGAAACCCTGCCCTAAATTGCCTAATTCTAATTTATGAATTATATTCAAAATGTATCAAATATTATCAAATTTTGCGTAAATCGAGACCAATAAAACCCTTGACTATTGGCTACACTAACCATACTTCAAAATAATCTATTAATTCTAACATATCTATAATACTATTTTATCATTTTATTGCATAAATAAATCCTTAAAAATTCAACATATTCTTACAATAATTCAAAAAGTAAAATTTCAACACCAAATATTAAAATTTAATTATATTTGTAATTAATATAGTACAAATTTAAAAGTAACAGTCTCTACTCTGATTATGACACTAATTTATCGTGAAATTACTCCATTAACCCAACATGATTGTTTTACTTTTTTTAGTAGAAAGAAGACCAATTTTGATTTTCCACTGCATATTCATGACGAATTTGAGCTAAATTTAATCATCGGGGGCAAAGGGGTAAAAAGAATCGTTGGCGACCATACCGAGGTAATTGGCGATTACGAATTGGTATTTATCGGGAGTAATCTACCACATGGCTGGTTTACACATGATTATAAACAAGAGGATGGTAAAGACGAAATCTGGGAGATTACGATACAATTTCACAAAGATTTATTTGATGAAAAATTTTTGAGGAGAAATCAACTTTACTCAATCCGTACACTTTTAGAAAAATCAGCAAAGGGAATTTTATTTTCGAGAGAAACTACCGAACAAATCAGTAGTAAAATTATTGAACTTACTCAGAAACAAGGTTTTGATTCTGTCATTGATTTAATTTCGATATTACACGATTTGGCAATTTCGAGAAATATTAGAGGACTCTCTAATTCGAGTTTTGTAGATGAAAAAATAGGACTAAATAGTCGTAGATTAGAAAAAGCTTTTGAGTATATGCACAGTAATTTTGACAAAGAAATCACCCTTGCCGAAATCTCAAAATTGGTCGGAATGGCAGAGGTTTCGTTTAGCCGATTTATCAAAAAACGAACTGGAAAAACCTTTGTAGATAGCCTAAATGAAATTCGTTTGGGTCAAACTTCTCGCTTGCTAATAGATTCGACCCAAAGTATCGCCGAGATAGCTTATAAATGTGGTTTTAATAATTTATCGTATTTTAATAGGCTTTTCAGAAACAAAAATGGATGCACGCCCAAAGAATTTAGAGAAAACTACACAGGCAAACGGACTTTTATTTGATTAACGAAGCGGCCTCCGCATCTAACCAAACATGAGCATGAGGCAGCGTCTGAAAAATCGTCGAAGGGATTTCTTCCGAAACTTCGCTATTGACAGTTTTTTCTACAATTTCAGCTTTTTTAACTCCATTTGCAATCAAAATCGGGTGTTTTGATTTTGCCAAATGTTTTAATCCTAATGTGATTCCGTGCGTCAATTCGGTTGATTCATTGAAATATTTTTGGCCTGTCGTTACGGTCATTTCTGCCAATTCAGACAAATGTGCATATAAATTCCAATCAGTATTAGGTTCGTTCAGCCCAATATGTCCATTAAGACCAATCCCAACGAGCATAATGTCAATTCCTCCTTTTTTTTCAACAATTTGGTTCATTCTCGTACATTCAGCCTCTAAATTATCCGAAAGCTGGTTAAAAAAATGTGTTTCAATTTTAGGATTATCAAGAGGTTGAATTAAATATTTGCGAATAAAATTGCCACAACTGCCTTCATTATCAGGTGCGATTCCGACCCATTCATCAAGACCAACGATTGTAGCGTTGTCAAACAACGATGCTTCGGTCAATTCAGTAATTTTCTGGAAAGTCAATTTAGGCGAATCTCCGGAAGGCACAACAATCACCGCATTTGGTTTATTTTTGACATAATTGATAATAAATTCTGCTGTAAAGGTTGATAATTGCTCGTAGTTTTCAAAAATCTTTAAATCCATTTCAAAAGTGTAATTAAAACAAAAGCGAATGGTTTTTCCATCCGCTTCAAAATATAGTCTTTTATTCTCTTATAACAATTTACTAACGATGTTTTCGACTGAAACGCCTTCAGCTTCTGCCTTGAAATTACGGACAATCCTATGTCGAAGAATCGGCACCGCAACTGCTTTTACATCTTCAATGTCTGGCGAGTATTTTCCGTTAATCAGAGCATTACATTTTGCTGCCAAAATCAAGTTTTGAGAAGCACGTGGTCCTGCCCCCCACTCTAAATACTTATTAGTTTCGTCAATTGCCAACTCCGAATTAGGGCGTGTTTTATGCACTAACCCAACTGCATACTCTACAACATTATCTGCCACTGGTACACGTCTTACTAAATGCTGAAAATACTGGATTTCATCACCCGAAACAACTTTATTGACAACTGGTTTTTTATCGCTTGTGGTGTTTTTCACAATATCTAACTCTTGTTTATAGCTTGGATAATCAAGATTAACCATAAACATAAAGCGGTCTAATTGTGCCTCTGGTAGTGGGTATGTACCTTCTTGCTCGATTGGATTTTGGGTTGCTAATACAAAGAATGGGCGGCTCAAATTATGCTTTTTACCTGCTACCGTTACGGCATATTCTTGCATGGCTTCGAGAAGAGCCGACTGGGTTTTAGGCGGTGTACGGTTTATCTCATCGGCTAAAATGATATTTGCAAAAACTGGACCTTTGATAAATCTAAAATTACGTTCATTATCAAGAGTCTCAGAGCCTAAGATGTCAGAAGGCATTAAGTCGGGGGTAAACTGGATTCTATTGAAATCTAAATCAAGAGCCGAAGCGATTGTCTGAATCAACAATGTTTTTGCCAAACCCGGAACACCCACCAATAAGCAGTGCCCCTGACAAAAGATGGCAGTCAATAACAGTCTAACGGTGTCGTCTTGACCTACAATAACTTGCCCAATTTCACTTTTTAACTTCTCGAAAGCACTTTTAAGAGCTTCTGCTGCTTCTACATCTGAGTTGAATGATACCTTTGCCACAAAGAATATATTGTTTTATAAATTGTTGGTTACAAATAAATAATGTGTGAACTGATAATTTAAAAAATTAGGATAACACTTGCCTAAAAAGCGATTATAATGTCATAATTGACGATTTAATTGGCAATTTTTGTCTTTCCAAAAATATCACAGCCTTCAAACTCGGAGTCAATTTTGATATATACGTCCGAAACTGCCTTTTTAAACCAAACTTCAATCGCCTTATTTTTTTTATCCATCAGTGCATACTCCGCTAACTTTTGATAATCGTCTTTTAAGCTTGCCTTGTGAGGCTCGATTTTTTTCTTATAGTATAATATTCTAACACCCGTTTTCCCATCCTCAGTTCTATAAGACATCGGAACACTAATCGTGCCAACTTTCATGGTATCAAGAGTGAGATAGAGTGTAGGTTCCATAGACTGGTCAAGCGTTAATCGGTAAGTACCTGTATTAGGGTCCATGATTAATCCACCTGTATCTTGCGATTGTTTATCTTCCGAAAAATCCTTTGCTGCTTTCTCAAACTTAATACTATCTTTTTGAATCTCTAAACGCAAACTATCCAAAAATCTAGTAGGCTGATTCATCTCTAAACGATTATAATCTGGACGTAACAAAATATGGCGAGCATGGTATTCTTGACCACGGATTTCAAGAGTTTGAATCAAATGGTATCCAAAATCAGACTCTATAACATCAGAAATCTCCAACGGCTTTAATTTCATTGCAGCAGCTTCAAACTGAGGGACCATCGTGCCACGTTTTGCCCAATCTAAATCTCCTCCATTTGGTCGTGAACCAGGGTCTTCTGAATATTCTTTTGCCAAATCTTCAAATTTTTCGCCTGCTAAAACTCTTCTCTTGTAATCTTGAAGTCGGCTTACTAATTCTTCTTTTTGGGCTTTCGTAACAACACCAAGACGAACGATATGGGCCACTTCTACTTCGGCCGGTAGGGTCGGTAAACTATCACTCGGAATAGCGTTAAAGAATTTTTTTACTTCGTTTGGTGTTATCTTCACATCTTCTGTAATTTTTCCTTGCATTTTTTGAGTAGTCATTTGTTCTCGAACTTGGCTTCGGACATCACTTTTGAGTGTTTCGAGCGACTTACCAAATTGCTCGACAATGTTTTTTTCTCCTCCATAAAGCTGACGCATTTGAGCCATACGAGCATCTAACTGGTCTGTTACTAACTCATCTTCGACAATAACTGAATCAATTTCGGCTTTTGCAACCAGCATCTTGTTGATGACTAAACTCTCAAGAGACTGACACTTAGACATAGGTTGTTGTTGCTTTACTGAGCGTAAATATATTTCTTCAACTTCGGAGCGAAGAATTATATAATTATCTACTTTGGCAATTATCCTATCAACATTAGCAGGTTGTTGTGCAGTAGCTAAAAAAGGCAAGAATACAATAAAAAGGATTTTTTTGAACATCTTAATAAACGATAACAAGGTGTAATATTCTAATATTTTATATTTTTTAAGGATTCCGTAATTTTTTGAATCTCTATGTCATTAATTTGTGCTGGATATTTTCTTGAAAGGTCAATAAAGAATTGTTTTTCGAGCATTTTTTGCCAATCGTTAATCACTTCACCTCTACATTCTCGCAGGGTTTTGTTTCGAGCAGGTTCGATTTTCTCAATAATTACATCAACAAATTTACCATCTTTTGTTGTTGATTGAGTGCCAAGTTCCCACTTGACCGAATCTATGTATTTATTTTCTCCTTTTTTGAAGAAACCATCTTGAATCAATACATCTTTTTCGCTAAAAACTTTTGCCACATCTTTTTTATCTACACTAAAAAACTGAAAAGTTATTCGTTGATTTTTAGACCAATCAAACTTATCAATTTGCTTTGTTTTAATATAATCATTTTCGATGATTCGGGTAACGGGCAATCCATTAGATGTTAGAAATTCGACAACACTTTTCATTCTTTCAGAAGAAATTGAGTCTTTTTCATTAATATCGGCATGCCCTCCAATCTCTACAACATAGCTTGGATTTCTCTTCATGATAATGAGTAAGCTCAATAACCTGCTCTTGTGTTCGTTGGTCAATTCGGTCAATGACTTAGTAAAAAAAAGTGGACCACCTTGTACCGTTCTGTTCAGTCTATATGGCTGTCCCCCCGTAAAAATATCTTTAATTTGATATACATTTTTTGCGTCTTCAGATACTATAATTGTTGCCAAAGCACGCTCTGGCATTATATATTTAGTCTTGTTTTGTTCGTAGAATACCCTCTGACCGGTTGTATCGGCGACAGATTTTTCATAAACCAAATCATTCAAAAGCCTAACTCTAAGCATATCAGAGCGATAATAGCTCATCAATGCCCCAAATTCTTTATCTACTTTTTCGAGATTTTCTTCGGCATAAGTATAAATTAAATTTTCTTGAAATCTCTTAAAATAACTCCTAAATAACATTGTTGGCGTATAGCCTACTGGTACTTTCTCTGTTTTATTTCTTTCAATAACGTAGTCAAAAAAGTCTTTTCCTTTTATTGATTTATCGTTTATCGAAAATAAAGTTTTATTAATTAATTCATCATTGAAAGCATACGCCCAACGCTTACGAAGTACATTCGAGTCTGCTTTTGAAATTGCCGCTTCAATCGCATTCTTATCTTCATTAAAATTTAGTTTTGTTTTTAACTCACGAAGTGCATTTTCTTTAACAAATTCGCCACGAGAATCTGTAACAACTTTTTCTTTTATTTTTGGAAAAAGGTCTTCAAAACTTTCAAGAGGCATTTTCTTAACGAGTTTAATAATATGCCATCCGCTTGAGGTTTTTACAGGTGTTGAGTACTCACCTTCATTTAATCTAAAAGCGGCTTGTTCAAACGAAACCTCTTCACGAGTCCCAATTCCGAATGCTGGTAAAAAACCACCATAATTTTTGGTTTTGTAATCATCCGAATACTTCTGACAAAGCTCTTCAAACACATCACCTGCCTTTAGTTTTACATAAATCGAATCAATTGCTACTTTGGCCGAAGCATTTGAAACTTCTATGTTATCCGGAGAAACTAATTTAAGAATGTGCTGCACCAAAACTTTGCCACTATAAGGTCTTTTTTCGATGACTTTTATAATATGAAAACCGGCCTTGGTGCGGAATGGCATTGAAACTTCACCGACGGCCGTAGAATACGCAGCTTTTTCGAGTGGGTATATAAATTGTAGTGCTGTAAACCAGCCTAAATCACCGCCTTTGCTTGCTGTTTTTTTATCTTGCGAAAAATCAGTCGCCAATTTCCCGAAATCTTCACCATCCAATGCTTTATCTCTAATCTCAACCAATTTATTGTATATTACTAAGGTATCGGATGGGTCGGCAAATTCGGATAAATTGTAGAAGATATGTGCCGCATGAATCTCGCTTTTGTTCCATTCATAGGTTTCTTTGAGTAGGTGTTTAATAGTAGCACTATCCGTCAAGTATGCCTTTGCATTTAATTCTCGGTAAGTCTGCAATTCGCCAATATATTCTTCGTCTTTATCATATCCTCTTTTTTTGGCTTCGAGTTCGATTCTTTTTTCGTTGAGACTTTGCTCAATGGCTTCTTTTGGACTCAACGAATCATAATAGATTGCCATTTCGATTTGAGCCTTCAAATCGCTACTTTTTATTTCTGAATTGCCTATAATTATCGCAGCAGGCTCTTCTACTTTTATTGGTACTTCTGGAGTTGAGGGTACAGAAGAAGCCAAAACAACAGAAGATGTACTATCTGTTTTTTTTTTGCTTTTATCAGTTACTTTCTGAATTGTTTGACAAGCTAACTGAGAAAGAAGTAATATATATAACAGGGCGTTTAATCTCTTCATAAATAACACACATAACAATCTGCAACAATATTAAAACTAAAAAAAGTATAAAATATTGTAACTATTGCCAAGGAAAATGAATTCTCAATTTCATCAAAAATGAGAATTGTCTTGAACAATAAAAAACTTTTAAACTCAAAAATAAGTATTTTTTCAATAAATTCCGAATGATTAATTGACAATTTCCTCAATTATTGATTCCCCTTCTGATAAGTCGCCCGAAGTCCATTTCCATTTTTCATACAAACGAATCCTACCATCTGCTAAAATTTCGGGGGTAGATTGGCAAATTCCTGTCATCAGTTCACCTTTCTGATTGATGTGTTCGTACCGCATATCAAGCGAATTATCGGTTCCAACTTTTGCAATCAAAAATCCTTTTATTACCTGCCCGCCTGCATATTCAGCCCAAACAATATTACCGCTCTGATGGTAGTAAAATCGGGTTTCAGAACCGACTTCACCATTATCAGAATTGGCTAATGATACAAAAATTTTATTGTGGTACATCATCAAATTATTGGTTCTTGTTGGCTAAGGCAGTGAAACCTCCCTAATCCCCAAATGATTTCGGTGGAGTCAATCCCAACTACTTTGCGGTTAGGTATCGCTTTTTGGATAATATCTAACGCTGTCTGGTCTTTATCACAATTATAAATCGGTACAATCACGTGCCCATTTGTCATACAAAAGTTAGCGTATGAGGCTGGTAATCTGATACCTGTTTCTTTATCATAAACGGCATCTGGCATAGGTATCTCAAATATATTAAGTTGTTTACCGTTCAGCAATCTCATTTTTTTTAATTCAACAAGATTTTCTCGAAGCGGCTTATAATTCTCATCTGTTTTATCTGTTTCGATGCAAGTCAATACCGAATCTTCATTGATAAATCGGGTTGTGTCATCAATATGCCCGTCAGTATCATCCCCTACGATTCCATCATGCACCCACAAAACTTGCTCGGCACCATAATACTGACACAAATATTCTTCGATTTGTGATTGATTCAAATGCGGATTTCTATTAGGATTCAGCAAGCAAGATTTACTTGTTAGTATCGTACCTTTTCCGTTAAATTCAACCGAACCACCCTCCATGATAATTTTGGGTTCTACAAAAGGCAAACCCAAATATTGAGCAATCAAAATAGGTACTTTATCGTCGGCATCAAATGGCGGATATTTTCCACCCCAAGCATTATAGCCCCACTCCACAATCATTCTTTGTTTTGTCTCAGGATTTATCAAAAAAGCTGGGCCGTGGTCTCTGCACCACGAATCATTTGTTGGATGTATCGGCAATTCAATCTGAGATAAATCAATATTATACTCGCTCAATAATTTGATTATCAATTCTTTATGCTCAATATCTTTGGCATTGATGCACACCTTCTCAGATAAAGAAATTGTTTTTATAAACTCAAGATATGCAGGATAAATACGTTCGAGCCTTTCGCCATAATCCCACGAATCAGACGCTTGCGGAAAACTCAACCAAGTTGCACGGTGGGGATGCCATTCGGCAGGAAAAAAAAAGCCTTGTTGCTTAGGTGTATCTTCGAAAACCATTGAAATTGGATGTAATAATTTGGGCAAAGATAACCAATCATTGCTAAAAAATCGAAAAATTATTACATTTGCCTATACTAACATTATGCAAGCATAACAAATTATGGAGACCTACGGCAAAATCTTAACCATCGCCAGCCCTATATTTTTAGGATTGGTTTTATTTGAAAAAATCTACGCTTGGTATTTCAAAAAAGAAGCATTCCGAACAATGGATACGGTTTCGAGCCTGAGTTCTGGTTATACAAATTCTATCAAAGATGTTTTGGGTATTGGAGTCTCAATTCTTACTTATGAATGGATGTATGACCATTGGGCAATTTTTAAGATTGAATCTACGGTAATTGTTACAGTTATTGCTTTTATCGCTCTTGATTTTGCAGGTTATTGGGGGCATCGGCTAAACCATCAAATTAATTTCCTTTGGAACCAACACTTGATTCATCATAGTTCCGAAGAATTCGACCTGGCTTGTGCTTTACGCCAAAGTATTTCGGGTTTAGTCAATTTTTTTACGATATTTTTACTTCCTGCGGCGATTTTTGGAGTACCCCCGCTTACCATCGCCATCATTGCCCCTATTCATCTTTTTGCACAGTTCTGGTATCATACTATTCATATCGGGCGGATGGGGATTCTCGAAAAAATCATAGTTACGCCATCACACCATCGGGTACATCATGCCATAAATCCTGAATATTTAGACAAAAACCACGGACAAATTTTTATTATTTGGGATAAACTTTTTGGTACTTTTCAAGAAGAATTACCGAATGTTCCACCAGTTTTTGGCATAACAAGGCCTGTAAGAACTTGGAATCCGATAAAAATAAATTTTCAACATATTTGGTTGCTGATTCAAGACGCTTGGCGAACAAAAAGTATTATTGATAAATTCCGAATCTGGTTTATGCCAACAGGCTGGCGACCTACCGATGTAATTAATAAATACCCAGTTTTTAAGATAAATAATCCTTACGACTTTGAGAAGTATTCGCCTAAAACAACATTATTAATGAATATTTGGGCTTGGACTCAATTTTTAATCACTTTTGGATTTCTGACATTTTTTTATTTGAATATTGGCAAATTGGGCGTGCCAAATATGTTTGTTTATGGAGCTTTTTTATTTCTTACAATTTATGCTTACACCGAGCTAATGGACAGAAACCCACAAGCAGTAATCTGGGAGATTTTCAAAATAGCCATAGGACTGTACATTATTTATATCTCTAATGGTTGGTTTGGTGCAAATAACACGATAACTTATATGGTAATTGGGTATTTTATGGTATCTTTTTTGATTACGTTGTACTTTGTATTGTTCGATTTTAGAGGTGAAAACCAAAGGGTTAAATTTGCAGAAAATTGAAAGTTTTAAAACAATTAAATCCAAAAGTGGTTAAGTACCGTATATAAAGATGATATAAGCCTAATTTTAAAACATTCCCAAAGTTAAAGTAGTATAAATCAATACATTTATAGTGATTTTACTACAGGATTTTAAGGAACATAATTTTTACCCGAAATTTGAATCATCATTGGCACGAAGAATCTTAATACCCGAATTTGAATTGGTTTCTTTACTCAAAAGTAAAGACCAGCGTGGCTTTAACATTCTGTACAATAACTATTCATCAGCGTTGTACGGAGTTGTTAATAAAGTAGTCAATTCCCAAGAGGATTCCGCAGATTTATTGCAAGACGTATTTATCAAGATTTGGAAAAATATTGAATACTATGATGAATCTAAAGGTAGTATCTTTACTTGGATGATGAATATAGCCCGCAATATTGCGATAGATAAAGTCCGCTCGGCAGATTATAGAGATACTGGACTGAACACCGCAATAGAAGACTCACAATATCAAGTTGATTCTGAAAACTACATCGAGCAAGAAGTAGATGCGATTGGTTTGCGGAAGATAGTTGATACCCTAAAGCCTGAATATAAACAACTTATCGAATTGATTTATTTTCAGGGTTACACCCAAGCAGATGTTTCGGAGGAGTTCGGTATTCCGCTTGGAACTGTAAAAACTCGAATCAAGGCGGCGGTTACGCAGTTGCGTAATTTGGTTTGTTTATCATTGATTTTACAATTTTTAAGCTGATTATGACTATTGCTGAATATATAAAAACAGGTGTTCTCGAAACTTACGTACTCGGAATGGCTACCGAGCAAGAGGTTATTGAAATTGAACAATTGATTCAGAAACACCCTGAAATCAAAGCCGAAATCCGAGCGATTGAGCAGGCTTTGGAAGATTATGCCTTCGATAATGCCATCGAAGCTCCTGTGGGTTTACAGGACAAAATTTGGGAACGTATCAAAGAAGAAGAAAACGGTCATGTAAAAGAAATTAAAATAAAACCGATTTCAGAAAATTTTGATTCGATTGAAGCTCCAATGAAAGTTTCCTTCTGGAATAATTACCTTCGAATCGCAGCTTCTCTGTTATTATTACTGAGTGTTTTGGGAAATATCTATCTGTTTAGCAAGTGGAAAAATACCCAAAAAGAATTGGTTTTAGCCATGACTGATAACAATTCGTTGGCACAGCAGACCAAGTTTAGCAATGATAATTTGAGAGAAATCGAAAGTATTTTGTCGAATCCTGATGTTATGGCGGTCAAAATGAACTCGACAAGCCCAGACGCTATTGCGTATGGTTTGGCGTGCTGGAATAACAAAACCAATCAGGTTTATTTATTTAAGCCAAACTTACCGACGATTCCATCCGAAAAAGAATATCAACTTTGGGCTTTGGTAGATGGCAAGCCAGTCAGTGCGGGGATGATTGACATGAACAAAACGGCTCAAAGTTTTACGAATATTGCGAATGTTCAAGCATTTGCGATTTCGCTCGAACCAAAAGGCGGAAGTCCTCAACCGACTACGACACCGATTACACTTGGTAAGTTATCATAAAAACTTCTATCATAAGACAAAACCCTCCAAGATTTTAAAACATTGGAGGGTTTTTGTATCTATTTAAGCAACTGAATTATCTCATACTCAATATCATCAGCAGATTGTTTAGAACCGCCAATTTTAATGTGCCGAATCACTCCATTTTTATCCAAAATAAAATTGGTCGGAAAACCCAAAACATGATACATTCCATTGCAAATATTATCAGTTTCTGCCATGTTGTAGAAATCTAAGGGGTTTTTCTTAAAGAAATCTTTGAGTTGTGCTTCAGAATCCAAAGCCAGCGAAAGTAAAATCACATTTTCGATT
>JAQGFW010015153.1:0-15165 GCA_030463445.1 Euplotes aediculatus
CCCCAAAACCCCAAAACCCCAAAACCCCAAAACCCCAATACACTAATTATATATTGAAAAATGCAGATGTAAATTATTTATTTGATTTTCTTATTAAATAATGCAAAAATAGATTTTTAAAAGTAGAATAAAAAAATTTAAGTTGATTTATTATAACATTTTAGAAATCAATTCTAACAAAAAAGTTTTCTCTATCTAATATTAGTATAAACGGAACTTTAGAGTCAAAAATTCTATCCTTTATGAATAAATTTTATTTTTATATTGAGATAAAATATTCTCAACATAATCTTTTACTTTTTCGATGACTTCCTTTAAATCTATTCTTCTTGCTGCAACAGCAGCACCAGCTACCATTGGCATTAGGGAGTTGATGACAGCATTAAATACATCAGCCTTACTGAACGCAATGATGCCAAAGAATACAAATATGAACAGTAATAGTAGCCAAATAAAGCCCATGACGCCAAACCAGATTAAGTCTTCAGTTGTCATTCCCAATCTCTTTAGAGTTTCATAAGAAATTTCAAGTTTTAATAGGACGATTGCGTATTGGAATTGTCTGAGATCAAGCTGAAGATCATGGTCTCTGTCAGCATTACTAAATAGTCTGAGCATTCTGTCATTATCAAGATACAGACCCATACTCTTTGTAAAGTCTCAAAATCCATTGAAGTCGATGTATCCACTAAAAGCCAAAGTATAAAATTAACTTCTATATTCTTCATCAAGTGGTTAAGTATTTAAAATTATAAGTAATATAATCAATTTAATTTAATAAGTCTTCTTGTTTATTACCTATGGTCATCATCAAATTTTTTGAATAAATCTGAAAACAACTTTGTTGGATCTGTGAGTGATACTCCTATAAGAGCGATATAATAACTATTTTATTTTTTAAAAAAATTTCTTCAGAATTTAGTTGTGATGATTAATAGTGATTTACAAATAAAAAATAGATCAAGTTAATTTGTGATATGAATACTTATAATTAAATTTGCATACGAACATGCTTGACAATTTAAAAAAATTATCTTACCGTTAATATTGATATCTTCAGGCATCATTTTACCAACTTTATCAATTTGATCTTTTGCAGCTTTACTCAAACTTGATATATTTTTCTTTGCAATTGTGATGATATCAGTATCTCCATCTTTGAGGGCCTTCCTTAATGTTTCCTTTGCTTCAGCTGCCTCAATGCTGGCTGCTGAGTTGAGATGATCTGAACTAAGCTTTTTAAGCTTTGGCAAGTTAGAAACTCCATTTCTAAAAATGACATCTTTATACTTTAGTAAAATATCGAACAGCTTTTCAACTTTTTCATTAAACAACCCAATCTGGCTTGCAAATGGCTTAATATATTCAAACTGACATTTTGAAAGTCCGAGAATCAGAAGGATAAAATCAGCTTGCTTTTGAATATCTTTAATTAACTTATTGTTACTTTTTGATGCATCCTCAAACTCTGAAAGAGTTGTTCACATGCTTTTAATGATTTCCCTTTCGTGATTGAAATTGATTAGCATTTTATTTTTGTTGAAGACTATCATTACAAATTTAATCCACTCAGCTGCAGGCTTGAGCATTAGTTCATTGTTTCGAACTTCCTCTTTCAATTTCTCAAGGTCCTCTTTTGGCATATCGTTCTTATAGTTGAGCTTTGATAAAAGTACTTTTCGGATTAAATAAGGAGTAACTTTAAGTATTGTCTTAATATTATCACTTGAGAGAGTCAGTGCTCAGTTAATCAAGGACTTTGCTTCAGGAATATTATCAAGTAGGGATATTAAAATTCCTATTAAATCCTTTATAGCGGTATGCTCTCCTTTTCAATATTGAACCAAACAGACAAATAATTCTCTTATATCTATAGTTGCTTTATTAATTTGAGTTTTATTTATTTTTAAATTGTTAATAAGCAATTGTCTTAAACATGTTTTTGATTTAGGCAATTAAAAAAACTTTAATGAATCATTTTATTATTCACTTGGTATAAAGTTAATTTAAAGATATAATTTGCGTGATAAACAGAAAACTAAGGATTGAACATATTATATATTTACCTCACTTGATACTATCTTTATTGTTTATATCAGATACATACATACTTAAAGATTCATTTAACGAAGGGTCATAAGTTTTATTTTCAATAATAGTATCCTCAAGTCCAAGTATTGATAACATCGAATCGTTCTCAGGAGCGAATTTGTTGATGCGAATATAGTAATTTTCTTCATCAATATCTTTAATAGAAGAGTCATCATTAGACTCATCATTAGACTCATCATTAGACTCACCATTAGACTCTCCATTAGACTCTGATATAAACTTTTTAAGCAAATTTGCGACTTCAGCTCAATTGGTATCTTCACAGAGACACCTGATTACTTCGAAGTACGTTTTATCGATTCCTTCGACTCCTTCGAGATGAGGATCAATAATGTCAGTCTTCGCCTTGTCTCCGAATAAAAGGATAAACAAGAGCTTGTCAATATTTTGTTCGTAAATAAGCTTAAGAAGTTTGTCATTTTCTTCATCGATATCTTCCCCTTGCTTGTCAGTCCTGGACTTTACAATTTCTTTGATGAGTCTTCTGAAATCGTAGAATCTCTTGACTAAGTGCTGCTCTTGATTGCTCAGTCACATATAGTTAGAGTGGCTCGAGGTTATTGAGTCACTGCACAACATTTGACACAGAGAAGACTCGTTGTTGTAAAACAGATGATCAGCGATATAACAAAGCGACGCTACGTTTCCATAGAGAGACTCAATAAACTTCTCGATTACTATATTTTCCATTGATGATCTCCACTTTTTTATCAGTTTCTCTATATCTTGATTTTGAACTAAATTTTTAGAGGTTAATATCGACTCGATAATTTTGTAAATCTTGGAAGGAGGTATTATCCCTGAGAAGAAGTAAACAAAACAGTTTAGGAGCTTTTTATCCTCTATATTTTTATGTATCAGACTCCACATGAAGAGCTGATCTGCATTATGATAGTCATTGTTAATTAGTGCATTCACACCTAGTAAGATATGTTGAATATCGTCATTTTCTATTTGCGAATCGCTATATAGATAAAATTAAACATAGGGTATAATCTGAAGTTATATTTGATCAATTATATATTTAAAGTTTTACCAAATAATATTAACATAATGAGCATTTTTAATAAAATATTTTAATATTGTATCAAAATAACTTTCCATCCACTCAGTAGTCTTATCCTTCCTAACAACAGAGATTTGTAAGATTTCTGAAGGGACTAAATAAAGAGCCAACTATTTTTCAAAATAACAAAATTATTAAAATATAATATATTTATTAATATTTTATTAAAGTAAGCTAAAATCTCAAAATAGTTTTATATATTCTGATTTTTTTAATGAAGAATTAAACAAAAAACATTGATGTTTGCTTAAGTAAAATTATCTTATTTTTATTATTTTGATGAATATTCATAAATGAATTATTTTCTATTAATCAAAGATTATTTAAGCAACAGAATATTCTTATTATTATACAAAGCATATTGTAAATTACTAAATATTCTTCAAATTTCCTTTAAATGAATATTTTGTATGCTTCAATTTATGAAACAAAAAAATCATTTAAAGGAGAAAATGATTGTATATCTTTTGTATTAAGTTAGAAATGATTTACAATCAAAGTTTTTAATTTCAAAGAGGAACTTTTCTTAGGCCAAAAGATAATGGATTTTATGGTATATACATTTAAAAAATATAATTGCTGATGATTTTTGAAGATAATTAAAAACGCATTTATTTATTAGCTTACTTCATTATTTTTTGGATTTCATTTTCATGTAAAATCTCAAGATTAATTCCGTATCAGATGTCATTTATAAATTCCTTGAGTCTGCCTGATATCCTTGATAAATTATTTGGCAGTTTAGTGTTGATAATACTATGAATATTGCTATTCGAAGGACTAAATAATCTTTCAATCATAATTCTATATTTACATAAAATTATATCTTTTACCGCATAAATATCAAATCTTTGATTGCCTCAATGTCTCCTTTCATTATCCTCAGTCAAACCTCAAGCAGATCTATAGGAATTTCTCTACTAAGTTCATTGAAAAGTGGCTGGAATGTATTCATGTCAGCAGTGATAATCGTCTTGTAAATATTTGACTTGGCAATGGAAATATTGAGCTGCTTTGCAATAAAATCAAATCCAGATTTATCTTCGAGAGACACAAGTGCCATTGAACTTAGCCATCTTTTTGAATTCTCTTCTAAATCTAAGTGCTGATTTAAAAATGTACGCAGATTTTCAATAATTTTATTATTTATGTTTATGTCAATAATCTGCTTATTTATTTTTGTTCTTAAAGAACTGAATCAAAATATTTTCATCAAGTGTAGCTAATTTATGAAGATTCATTAAGCTATCTGATTTTTTGGAAAATAGCTTCCTAAATAATTTATTGTACTCATTATCTTCGTTATCATTTTCAAAAAGAGAAGTGTAGTGAGTTGAACCATGAAGAAGATATAAAACTGCAGCTCCCTTTAGTTCAATTGGAAAACTTGGAGTATCTAATACACCTCATATTTGCAAAAATCCTTTTCATGATTTTTCGAAAAATTCAAAATCACCTTGTTGGAGTGCAATTAGTCACATTATTGAGTTAAACTCTTTATTAGATGAATTGAGGGTAGGTTGTCAATTGCTATAAGATTCTGTTCAACTAAGCAACCGAACAAGTCCTGGTCTTCAAAATCCCTTTGCAAGAAGAATAAAGTGCTCAAATAAGTGAACATTTCTCTCAAGTGATTCATCATAAGTAAACAATTTGTTTTTATACAATTTTTCATTATTTTTCATAATTTCAGTTGTATCAAATATCAACACTTTGGTGAGATCATTTATAAAGTCATTTTCTGAGTATTTGTAAAGCATTGTGCTAAATGTTTCCTGATTATTTTCTTTCTGAATATTTGTTTCTTTGTGCTAAAATCGTAATTCGGATTTTAATATCTCAAAATTATTGTATATTTTATTATTAAATAATTTAAATATTAACATAAACTTTAATATATTCTTTTATAAAATTTAATATCATAAGTATGAAATAATTCAAATCAGCTATTTTTTATAAGTTTTTATATTTTATGCTGATTCATTGAAAGATGTTATTTGAATAAAAATATTCTCAATTGAATGATTTTAACAAAATTTAAAACTTGATTCAGTAAATATTTAATTATTAAACTAAATTGCATTTAGATTAATTATATTAAAAATAGTTATAAAAATATAATGCTTTTGCTAGCATTAAATTACTCGAATATCTTAATAATTTAAAGTCAAAAATATCTTTAGAAAAATATGCCTTTTTAAATGATTTTTGGGTATTAAGTCTCAATCCCAAAAATTAATACCAGATATCATGAGAATGAAGTATAAATAGACTAAAACCTCCCAAAATAAAAATCAGATAGGCTTTCTTTTTAATTCTAATTTGCATGTATTCCAAATATTAATGCCGAGAATTGAATACAAGAATACAATTATGTGAGTCTTCGCCAAATATTTAATATTCGTTTGATAATATTTGATATTTTTCGAGATACTAAATAAATCTCTATAGAATCTTTGTTGGGAAGATAAGAAAATAATTTTACATAGATTTTTATGGAAACCTAAGACGATATAGAAAGCTTGAAATTCTCATCACCAATTCATAGCCAAATTATTTGTTTAGTGTAATTTGTAACGACACCATTTTGTATTAGTTTGTAAATATTAAACAGCCAAAAGAATTTTATTAAATTGAGTTTTTGTATAAAAAAAAGTATGAGTAAGACTTCAAATAAATTTGATATTATTTTTTTAGGCTTTTTGAGCTACTTTCTATTTATTTAAATTTATCAATAATTTATCCTCTTTTAAATTAATTTGCATAAATTAGAGTAATTTTTAATGCCCAAAGACAATATGATATTCAGAAATATTTTATTTTAATTTATTAATAAAGCTCAAATTCATATGTGATTATAATATAAAAATTAATCTAAATTAAAAATAGATAAAATCGTGAGAATATAATAAATTTTTTTTTATACTTTAAACATCAAGTATAACTATAGTTTTGATTATTAAAAAATTGATAAGTCCTTAAGATATAATGTTAATACTGCGTTGTAAACATTTAATATAATTAAATTTATTATAACTAATCTATTTTGATTTTAAACTATAGTCTATTATAATAATTAATATTTTATATTAGTTAAAAGGTAGTTACCTTGTCCTTTACTGAACTTTTATTTACTTATTTTCGACTGATTTGCTGAGTATTTATCAGATACTGATTCAACTAATTTTAATTCTTCTTGAGATTTATTATCAGATAGATTATTTTCTGATGAATCTTCATTAGAAGACTCGTCATATGAATATCCAGATAAGGAGGACTTATCCAATGGATATTCACTATTTGAATAGCTGTTCATAAAGTAATATTCAACGTTTGATGTACTTGAACTTTGCATTTCAGATTTATCTATATTGTAAGCCATAAAATATTTTAATTGATAGTTTAAGTTACAAATTTATTTTAAATAAGCTTCAATCTACGAATAATAAACTTACTATCCAAGTCGTTTAAATTTTTATTTTGCTCATTAACTTCAAGAATTAATTTTTGCTTAAAATTATCATTTATCATTCATCATTTTTGTTTATATTTATATTCCTCCAAACTATGTTTTGACAATAATTCTTCATTAGCATTAAGATTTAAATTTGGATATATATTGAGTCCTCAAGAGCAACTAGCTTTCATAAACTCAGAGTTTTCCTCAACTAGATTGTGCTTAGAATGGCAGAACAAAGCACACGGAATACAGACTATAACATTTGCATTTACTTTTGATGAACATGTTTTGCAAACCATAAATTTCATTTCAATTAGTTTATTTGATGCAATATTTACAAGGCATCCAATTGATTTTAAATCTTCAATTAATTTATTATCTGTATTTTCTTCAGATTGATTTTTCAAAAATTTAAATTTATTAATCTTTATAAGTTTCTCTTTATTTTTAGTAATATTTTCACTAATTTTAATGTTAATGTTCTTGATTGAATTCATTGCAGATAAATACACTTTTTTCAAGCTATTTTTGAAGAATTAGCCTAGAGTTTTCTTGAAATTCGGTCCAAATACTATTTAATCCATTATCCTTGACTTTTAGTCCCTCCTGAATAGCTTTCAGAATAGTGTTTTCAGCTCTGTAATCTCCCCAGACAGCATTCACTAAAGTGTCTAAATGACGATAAATCTCGTTGTTATTTAAGCCTTTATTAGAATTTGTTTTGTTCGAGCACGTCTCTTCAGCATTGAAAATCACAAGCATAAGTTTATTTAAAATTGGAATTAAATTATCAGTGGAATTTGGAATGTCAAATTGATTATGAGCCTCTTTCATTTTCATTCCTTTGAAACTAAGCTCAAGGAGATTGAGCGTCAGTTCTGGATCATTAAGATCAAATATTTTATTCTTTTCTTTTAGCGATGAAATGGAATCAAATTTGCCACAGTAAATCTCGATCATTATTCTGACTGCCTTTTCTCAGTTGACTCCAAGCAGCGTCGATATCTCTTCAAAGTTGTGTATGAGCAAGTCGTATAGTCTGCACGCTCAGGCTAAGACCATTGAAACGTTCTTGTGATCAACTTCGAAGAAGTCAGACAGAACGCGTGCATTTGAAATATCTCTCTTGAAGATTGATACAAGTGCGGACACTATTTGTGCAGAAGATCAGTGCTGAGCTCATAATTTCATTCAAGAGTTAAACGTATCTTTATTTTTATCGTTGGATACAATATTAAGCAGACTAATAGTTAAGTCTGATCTGATCTTGAGTTTCTTTCATACAGTTTTTATATCTTTTTCAAGAGAAGAGTCATTCATTATGAATCAAAATATTCCATTTAATAACTTGCTGCTTGCTCTTCCAAGTAACTTATTTAGATTGAATCGGACAAGTTTTTCATTAGAAAGAGATAAACCAACAATAATTCCTATGATCGATTCTGGATTTGAAATGACTCTTGTTTGAGGGAAAGCATTATAGAGGAGCACTTTTGACACATCTCTGAAGAAATCTGTGCAAAACAGCTCACAAAGTATGTTATTCAACCCGATATCGCTTAAATTCAATTTTTGTGATTTTGGAATATATTTATTTAAGTTTGCAAAGAATTTGCTCAGATCTTTGTTCGAAATAATATTTGGAATTCGAGAATAATACTCAAAGTAGTTTACCAGCTTTCTTCAACTGAATAAAAATATAAATTGTAAACTTAAATGCTTTGATTTATCTTCAACTGACAGATTTGGTTTGTCATAACGTTGCGCACTAGTTATGATTTCTTTATTTTTCTTGACAATCAGCTGAGCCTCAACCTTTGATATAAGCATTTATATTGAATTCAGAGCAAATGGAATCAAATACATTAAGTAGAGAGTCAATATCTTCATCTTTTATGAATGTAAATATTTTAACCAGCAAGTTATTAACTTTGTCTTTATCATCAAGATAAAAATAGTTAGCAATAATTTCAGGCGATAAATTTTCGATATCAATTAGAGAAAGCAATACAGAGGAAATTTGATAGAAATTATCACTTTGAGAATCTTCGACTTTTAGTGGACTTCCAAACAAAAACTTATCGTTGCTTTTCTTATTTTGAATCAGAGTATGAAATAAATTATTATATTTAGAATTGCTATTTTCTTGGAGCAAATCAGATGAAAATGGATTATAAAAATCATTATTTTCAAGAATGTTTATATAGTTTTTTAATGATCTTTCAATAAATACTTTTCATGAATCTTTAAAGTGCTGATTAAAATGATAATCACTTTTAGCATGTCTTAGATTATTATTTTTATGAGCAATCAATAGTATATTTGGATCCATTTTAAGTTTTGTCCTTCAGAATTCTATATTTAGATTATAAATAAACAAATTCATTTAAATACTAAGTTAATTATTAATAATTTAAAACAATATCCCTTATTTTAATTTAATTATTTTAACTTACCAAACGATTTCGAAATTTCATTATCACTTCATATTAGTTGATAACTTTGAATCCAATACTTTGCAAGCAAGCGAATATTATTTTGATTTACATCCAAAAATAGTTCTAATTATTTCAATTCTTTGTTGATCTATTTCATCTAAATTTCCATTTTCAAGTTCGTTAAGATCAATATTTAAATCTTTTACTTTAAATAGTCTATAAGGAGAGCCACTCACTAGGTCAAAGAAAAATTCTAAATACTCATCTCCAATTCCAAGAATTTGTGATGCAAGAATAAATTTTTGCTGAAGATCAGAATCAGCATTGATTTTATCGATAGAGAAGTCTGTTAAAAATGCTGTTGCTACTGTTCATAAAGATTGGAAATATTCAGAGTTTTGTTGATTTAATTCAAGGAATTTAATTGTTGAATTAATAACATCTAAGCATATTTGTTGATTTCCTTCTATAATCTATATACTTGGTTAGCTTAACCTTACTTTATCTCATAATTCTTTTTCAAAATCTTCAATCTCCGAGACTGAATAATCAGAGTTAATCATTGCAGTATTAATATTATCCCCAGTTTTCTTTTTATCTCCCTTTAGTCTTTTCAGAAAAATTTTAATAGTATTTTGAGAGTTATTTAAAATTATAAATACCACCGATGCCTCTAATACCAATACATCCCTTATCTATAAAAACGTCAAGTCATTTTTCTAAATCCTCTTTGATTTTGATGAGTTCTTGCTCATATCTAATTTTATATTCATTTGAATTTAATAAATCTTGAGTTTGTTCAAACTTTGGTTTAATTTTTATAAAGAGTTTTGAAGTTGAGATCACAAACATAAATAAAGATTTAAAAACCTTGATGTTTTCATCATATACTCCAATCCTCTTTCCTATTTTTGCAAGGTCGGTATCTCCATTAATAATGGCATCGAAGTACTCAACTATCTCGTGTTTTTGGATGATGAATCCAAGACATTCAGCAACATTTTCAAGCGAGTCTATGTCCTGTCTGGAAGCCTCTTGAAGCATTCTTACCAATGTTGAATTCAGTGACGGAATGCATTTCTTTGCAATCTCCACTATGTCGATTTTATCTCCGTTGATGAACTGGTTCAATACAAGGAAGTTTGTTTTTATTTTTGCAAGACTCTCTTTGTCAATATTTATTTGAGAATTTTCGACGATGTGGCTGAACTCATCTTTCCTTTCCTCCTTAGTTATCTCTTCAAACAAATAGTTATCTAATTCGTTTAAAACCTTCCTTGTTAAGTCAGGGTCTTTCTTGTAAATTGCGATCATTAAATGCAGGATGTAAGTGTCCTTTAGTTTTAGCTTTTGCGCAAGAGCTTCAAGACTACTGTCCAGTTCCCCGCTTAAAATCGCTTGGAATGATTTAAACAACTCTCAGTAGTCATCTGACAGTATTTTTGGTAGCAAATCTGTAATTAAAAGTTAGACTTAATATATGTGCTTTATTTCTACCACAAATGAATTTAATAAAATATTATTCTCTTCATTTTATTAATTTACATATTTTGAAATAACTATTGGCTTTGGATTTAAGGAATTTATGTAAATGAATACATCAAATTTAGGGCTCGATTCTTCTAATCTAACAATTATCTACTTATATTGAATGAAGTTAATCTGGCTTTAAGGAGAAATGTTAGGATGATTTGCACATCTCTTAACTATCATCTTTGAAAGAAGAGTAAACATATAATCTTTGGTCAGAGAAAACCAAATTGATGATAAGCCAACCGAGTAATTTAAGTTTAGTCAATATTAATTTCTTATGAGAGAAAAAGAATATAAAATCCTTTGATTTTAGAAAAAGCATGATTATGAACTAGAAGGAGTTGTTTATCATTCCTGCAATATTTAATTCTATGATTCTCAACAAGTATACTATCCCTTCAGATTTATTAGCTTTTAGTTCTTGAATCGAGTTCGAATGATTTCCTATTTCTTGGTCGTGCTTTATCTTAATTCCATCAGTTCCATCCAAATTTATCACAATATAAGATTAATCAAGGTAATTTGTGAAAGTATCAGAAATTGTTTTTTGAAAATAGTTCTTTGATGGCCTGCTGGCATCCTTATTCTTATTTCATCATATATTTCCTTGGTTTCTAATAATATCTTCCCAATACTTGACTACCATCGCAGATAAAAGTATCATCTTTCTTTTTTCCAGTTGATACTGTCACCAAAATCACAATCATTCTTATGGACACGTCGATTTCATATTGGTTTTAATTTCTATTTCTTATATCCATCCTCACCGAGGTCTATTACCTCCAATTATCTGGAATCATAAGTTGAATTTCTTTGTTTCTAATACTGGTAGTTTCTGATTTTCTATTACCACCAACACATTCTGATATTGATCTTCTTATCTTCTGAAGATCAACTTTCCATCAGAAATACATTCAAATTTTGACGAACTGAGAATCGAACCCATGCCAAAATTTTTAATAAGATTCTATTTTAACCCACGATTCCTGTTGAAACACAGATTGTCATCAACTTCAATATTTTACTTCAAAGAATTTTGAGCTTATACTCACTTTAAGACTAATTAATCATTATTGGATGTTTAATATATTTGATAACCTTTATCAAATTTGTATCAAATTGGAACAAAGCTGAAATTAGAAATTGAATTGCAATTCTATATGCTTTGCTGTCCATCTTTAACTCAGATTTTAATCTAACAAATTTTTTATATGCTTTATAATTCTTTTATTTATAATTAAATATTCTGTATTTTACTTATTTCAAAGTGAAATAAAATTACTAAAGTATGATTCACAAATCTTTATGTTAATTGTTACAAAATTTATTATAAAGTTAGTTTATATTGCAAATCAATATAATATTGGTAGGTGTTCAATGAAATAACCTTACACAGCAAACTTTTAGCGATTTCTAATTTGATATACAAAAGTTTTTCTTTATTAATAATTAATACTTAATTTGTAAATTTTAGAATATTAAGCAATCATTTATTAGGCAAGCTTTTAATCAATGACTGGTACTTATATAAAATAATGTCAAATTTATTACCTTTTGGGATATTCGTATCATTTCGAGTTCATATATTAAAAATTGATAATATTCCTTGATCATGGCTTATTCAATCTTTTAATGGAGTTGGATCCGCTTCTAATACAACTTGCAAAATTGTATCAATTTGGTTGATTGGAAAATCTGGCAATATTTTTCGAAACAGCTTTTTCACAGAAAGAATAACCGAGGATTCCACCTGCCTTTTATCCTTGGAATAAGGATTATATGAATTCATTGCAATCTCACAGATGGCAACGCTAAGCTCTCCATCAAATCCAAGTTCTTCTGCGAAGTTGAATATTGAATTAATGATAAGAACATTATCATTTAGTAAAACAGCAATAAGTCCTAATGAAATATTTTTCTCAATTCCACATGAATTACTAAGTAGCAACGCAATAGAGCTTGCATCACCCTCTAAAATTGAATCGATTGTTTCCTTTTCTGCAGGCGGTAAATTAAATTCAGCCGTAAACGAGTTTATAGCATGATGAAATAGTCTTTGAGTAGAGCCAACCATTGGTTTAATTATTAGTTCTGCTAATTTTAATTTTTCTTTTTCAAAGTTAATGTTAATTGTGTGTCTGAGAGCTGAATTAACGGTACTGCTTACAACCTCTCTTAAAGTTTCATCAATTTGCTTTAGTTTAGTATAAATCATAGTTCAAAATCCAATAATAACAACTGCACCAGCTGCCATTGGAAGAAATTTCTGAGGGTTTAAAACTGCACCAAGAATACTCCAAACTAAGATCATACTTACATATGCTGTGTAAATTCCAATAAAAATAATAATGATTATCCAAAAAGATATACTAATTACAAATCTTGGCCAAGTTCTGGTAACAATATACTTTCCTGTATCTTTGGCTCCAGTTGCATAGTATCAAATCAGCTCCATAAGTCCTGTTACAATAAAAAATAATCATAAACTAAATATTACAAAGAAATAGGCTTTTGCTGTTCAATGGTCAAACCAGAAGTTATAAGAGCTGCTGTTATACATATCATTTAGTCTAAAAACATAAGTGTCAATATCTTGATTTACTTGACCAATTTGGATTAAAGACCAAGTTATAGCCATAAACATTAGAAGAGGAACACCAACAATAAAAATTAAATGAATTATCACAAAGAATAAATTAGTAAGTAATCCTTCTTCTCTTATAACAAAATTTAGGAATTTGAAGATATTAGCCTTTAAAAATCTCATGTTTTTACTGTTGATTGATTTTGGATTTCTTACAATATCTTCTAAGTATGTTTTTGAAGATTTATTAAAAGAATTCTTTAGACCGGATATCTTAGTTAGTGATATTCCTTTAATAAAGGGTGTAATAAAATTTGGAACAAACTCAGCTCCAAACTCTATCAATTCATTTGAACCTACAATATTAAGTTTGACTAGTTCAGAAATTTTATCACTATCACAGAACTCATCATATTTCTTGGCAAGATCAGTAACAGGAATGAAATCATGCTTAAACGAGCTTTTAACTCATTCAGCTTCTAAAAATCTCGAAATTGGATTTATATTATTTCTTTTGATATCAATTTCATTCTTTTTTGAGTTTTTATTTTGAAGACTTGCTATCTGAGAGTTTTTCACTTAAGGTTTTCCATCTAATGTTGCAGTATGCATTTGTTGTTGAGTCTGATTTGAGATCGTACTCAAGGTTATATTCCTCAATCATTTTCTTTTCTTCTTCAATTTGCCTTGGTCTTAGTCCTTGCTTTGTACAAAATTCAAAGTATCTTATTTTAAGTAAATCAACTCGAGTAGAAACATCCTTATAGTAATAGTCAGAAGAAAGTTTGAATTGAGGGAAATGTGACCCGCTTTGATAAATTGAGTCTAAAAACATTCTAAACGAGTTCACTCTTGATCTTCTAATGTAGTCTATGTACAGTTCAGGAGCTTTGAAAACTGATATTGATGCTTTCTTTTTCTTTCTCATGGCTTGATAAATCTCATCATCATTTTTATCTTCAATTTCAATGATTTTCTCTCGAATTTCAGTCGTAAATAGTCCGAGTTTTAATACTTTATAGACTCTAAATGTATTCTGGAAGTAAGTAGTAAACCTTTTGTTTTCGTCGTTCTGAGCCTCAATTTCTTTCTTGAATCTCGAAAGCTTTCTGTTGGACTGGAGATAGTTGTGATATACTCTTTCAAGAATTTTCCTCATTCTCCACAAGAATATGTACATTCCGATTACTGATAGAATTGAGATTATAGAGCTAATGATAACGCTGAGTAAAATAAAGGTGCTTCCAATCAAAAAAGGAACCTCTGCTTGGATATAGTTGCCATTTACCGTGTAAGTAAACTCATAGTAGGTACTATTTGCCACCTGACCAACGAAATGAACTGATTCTGTGTAAACAAGACTTGACAACATCTTCGATATCAATGTATTTTTCTTTACATCGTTTGCAAAAGTTGTTGGGCATGTTGAACTTGGAATATGAATTAATCTATTTCTAATGTACTTTGGACTAAGAATGTTCATAGAAAGCATCGCAATTAGCCATGGCCTTGCTTCAATGTACTGCTTTAAAGAACTATGGACCCACATCCTTTTGTAATTCGGACTAATTACTTCATATAAGTAAAGGCGAGGGTCGTTTGGATAGCTACTAAAGTCAGATTTATCACTTGAAAGTTGAATTTGAGATGTAATTGCAAAGCTGTCAAAGGTCGGATTGTACGTTACACTTGAACCTGTTGTAGATCCGTCAATTAGAAACTGCACTGGCCCATCATCAAGTGTGATCTTAAAACTTCCTTGTCCACTTGTTACTGCAGTTCCTGAGCTTGGACAACTTGCTGCTAAGCTTGATCATACATACAAAACTGATTGTCAATAAGTTGAGGTGTCGACATAAGTCCCTGATATTCCAGCATTTCTTGTTGATATGGTTGGTCAGTTAGTATCAACTGTATTGACTGTTGCACCAGCAATGCAATGAGTTCCATGTGGAGTCTTTACAGTTATGCT
>JAQGFW010015156.1:0-27093 GCA_030463445.1 Euplotes aediculatus
AACCCACCATACCACACGTGAAACACCCAACAGCCGATATGATAAATCCATGCGAAATGCAGCCTGATTTATAACTTAAATACAAGCCCTAATGGTCTCAATATTGGGGAGTATTATAGGCTTGCAGTGGCAAAGCATGTTTTAGCAAAAGGTGGTAAAGTAATTGCAACTTCCCGTAATCTCGGAGAACAGATCAATAGCATCGGTGAAGCGTCAGCAGATTTTCTCCCATTGAAAGTCGATATTACCAATGAAATTGAAGTAAAACTGGCTATTGCAGAAGGTATTGAGGCATTTGGGGAAATAGACGTGGTTCTAAATAATGCGGGCTATAACCACCTGGGTAATATCGAGGAACTGAGTGATACTGAATTCCGTGAAACGATGAATGTGAATGTGTTTGGGATGGCAAATGTTATAAGACATGTATTGCCTCACCTTCGCAAACAAAAATCCGGGCATATCATTAATACCTCATCAATGATGGGTTATTTGAGTTACCCTGCTAATGGCAGCTATAGTGCATCAAAATTTGCCGTCATAGGTTTATCTGAAGCCCTTGCACAAGAGGTGGCTCCCTTCGGTATAAAAGTCACCATTCTTGCTCCCGGTACATTCCGTACAAGATTTATGAGTGAGAGTAGTTTGGCAATAGCAAAAAATAGAATAGATGACTATAACCTGCAGCAGGCGGTTGAAAATTTCATAAGCTACGATGGTAAGCAATTGGGGGATCCTTCAAAATTAGCTGAGGTTCTATACGAAATCAGCAATCTGTCTGAGCCACCATTGCACTTACCTTTAGGAACAGATAGCTTTCAATCCATCATTGATCAACGAAAAAAGGAAGCAATTGAACTGGAAAAATGGAAAGAGGTATCTTTATCCACGGATTTTAGATGAAATGAATAATGAAAAGTACTACTCCCTATAAGATTGTTTCTATTTCTGAACTGCATCGTTTGTTTGGCTTGAAAAATCCAGATCATCCTCTGATTAGTGTTATTGATTTTGAATTGCTCAGATTTGGAGAAAACGAAATTTGGAAAAGTTTCTATTATGATTTCTATTGCGTTGCCTGTAAAAAAGGATCTTCCGGGAAATTTAAATACGGGCAACGAGATTATGATTTTAATGAAGGCATGATGAGTTTTACCAAGCCGGGACAGGTATTTTCTGTTACAAATGTTACAGATGATCCTGTGTCCGGTTTTATGTTAGTCTTTAAACCAGAGCTGATAAGGAATTATTTGTTGGGAAAAAATATAAGCAACTATGGATTTTTTTCCTATTCTACTGCTGAAGCATTACATCTATCCGACAAAGAAGAGGCCATCATATCGTCTTTGCTATTGCAAATACAAAACGAATTAAAAATCAATATAGATCAGTACAGCCAGGATGTAATTGTGTCGTACCTGGATTTATTATTGAATTATTCGAATCGATTTTACAATCGGCAATTCCTCACACGAAAGGCCATGAACAGCGATTTACTTGTTCAATTGGAGCAAGTCCTAAACAATTACTACAATGCGGAAACGCCTTTTAATAGAAAATTACCAACGGTTCAATTTATTGCCAGGGAAGTTAATCTTTCATCCTCCTATTTGAGCGACCTGCTACGAAATATAACTGGACAAAATGCTCAACAGTACATTCAAAACCATGTGATAGAAAAGGCTAAAGAATTGTTAACCACAACCAGTTTTAGTATCAGTGAAATAGCTTATCAGTTGGGTTTTGAATATTCTCAATCATTCAGTAAATTATTTAAGAAAGGAACTAGCCAAACGCCTTCAGCGTATCGGCAGTCCTTTAATTGAGCATCACTAGCTGCTTAATATTGCCAAAGGCCTCTAGGTTAGGTTACATTAAAATAAAAAAGCAATTATCTGAATATAGAATGGCAAGAAGTCCTTTTAAAATAATTCCAGCTTTGATATATAAATGACAAATCATTATAACATACAATGGTTGACTGAAAAGTTTGAAAGCGGTGAGGATTTAAAGTTCCTTTACTTTTGGGGGCACACTAATAAATACATTTCAACTATTGACAAATCCTGTTTCAGTCAATGGTATCCGAGTCCGTTTATTGTAGACGGCATTACTTATAAAACGGCGGAACACTGGATGATGGCTCACAAGGCTTTACTATTTGGCGATACAGGTAGTTTTGAAAAAATTACTAGCTGTGAAAGTCCAAAAGAGGCAAAGGACCGCGGTAGGATGGTTATTGGCTATGACGACCAGGTCTGGAGTGAAAACAGATATGAAATTGTAAAACTTGGAAATATTCACAAGTTTAACCAGCATCTGGCATTAGCGGGCTATTTGCTTGATACCGGGAATCGGATTTTAGTTGAGGCTAGTCCCGTAGACACGGTGTGGGGTATTGGGTTGACTGCAACCAGTAAGGATATCGATAATATTTATGCCTGGCGCGGACTAAATCTGTTGGGATTTGTATTGATGGAGGTGCGTGATTTTATTAATGAATTCGGATATTTTAAACCTCTTAAGGAAGTATTACAGCCACCATGGAAAAGATTCCCCGAAATTGAAGCCAATGATATGTTCTTGCGAATGGGAGCAGGGGAAGACTACCTGATTCAATTCTCAGCATATATAAATTCGCTTAGCGAAAGAGAAAAAATTGTTTATAAGCTTACATATCCGTTTAGTTTTGGCTGGAAGTTATTTTACGATGATTAATCATTTCTTACCTAATAAAAAGGGAGAAAGACCCTTACTAATTTCTGCTCCCTGTTATCTCAATTTTTAATAGTATATCCGTAAACGTTTTTAATTCGTCCGCCGAAAACTCATAGGAAGCAGCCCAAAGATTCTCCTGTAAATGGGCTTGCTTAGTGGTGCCGGGTATGGGAACTATCCAGGGTTTTTGAGCCAATAACCAGGCTAAGGAAACCTGGGTTGCTGTTAATCCCCGCTGGTTACCAAATGCCTGGATAGCTTCGATTAATGGCCAGTTCGCTTTCACTGCCTCAGGGGTATATCGGGGTAAAGTATCACGGTTGTCATTATCCGGATCGTATTTGGTTAGCGGATTGATGTATCCTGATAACAATGCCCTGGCAATTGGGCTGTATGGCACAAACCCGATGCCCAATTCTTCACAGGTATTCAGGATGGCAGCTTCCGGGTCTCTGGAAATGATCGAGTACTCCGACTGAAGTGCTGTTACAGGCTGCACAGCATGTGCTTTGCGGATATTGGCAGGGTCGGCTTCACTTAATCCGAAATGCAAAACTTTTCCTTCTTTTATTAAGTTTTTTACAGTGCCAGCCACCTCTTCAATTGGCACTGCCGGGTCCACCCGATGCTGATACAACAGGTCTATATAATCTGTTTTCAATCTCTTTAAGGATTGTTCCACCACTTCCATGATATGTGCCGGTTTGCTGTTGAGTCCTGCCAGCTGGCCATTCTGAATATTGAAGCCAAATTTGGTGCATAAAATTATCTTCTTCCGAAAGGGACCAATAGCCTCCCCAACCAGTTCTTCATTTCTCCAGGGCCCATAGGCTTCTGCTGTATCAAAAAAATTCACCCCCATATCGTAGGCCTTCCGGATCAATGCAATCATCGCTTCACGGTTGGGTTTGAAAGTACGATGCCAGCTCATTCCCATACAGCCAAGCCCCATTCCATGATTTATTTTCAGGCTGTGTTTGCCAGTTCCTAATACGCGTTCCGATTTTTTGACGGTACCAGGATATTGGCCAAAGAGGGATGAACTGGCCAGTGCTGCTGCTGCGGTAGTTCCGGAAAGAAGGAAGTTTCTCCTGTTTGTTAGTTTCATGACTTGCATTTATACTGCAAATTTCACTGCTGGTTTGCTGCCAGTTGGTATATAAATTACTGAATTCCTTACCAGTTTTCCTTATTCCCTGTTATAGCAATGCTTCAGGAGGCTGTATTTCGTAGGTTTGTATCATAAGTAAGCAATCATGTCCGGGATCGTAAAAATTGAAACGGTTACACAGTACAACAACATGCGGGGTGTCACTACCTTGCATCCTTTAATCACGGTGCTGGATCTGTCAAAAGCCCATCCCATGCCTGCCAAAACCTTCAATTTTGGCCTGTATGCTATTTTTTTAAAAGAGCTGAATTGCGGGGAGTTAAAATATGGGCGGAATCAGTACGATTATCAGGAGGGGACATTGGTGTTTATTTCACCCGGACAGGTATTAGGTATTCAGCCAGGTGTTACCAGTTTTGAACCGAAGGGCTGGGCTGTTTTGTTTCACCCTGATTTAATTAAAGGAACTTCCTTAGGCAGGAATATTCATCAGTATTCTTTTTTTTCCTATGATGTAAACGAGGCATTGCATCTTTCCGAAAAGGAAAAACAACTGGTGATTGATTCGTTTAACAAAATTCAATACGAACTGGAGCAGTCAATAGACAAGCATAGTAAAATACTGATCGCCTCCAACCTCGAATTGTTTCTAAACTACTGCGTGCGGTTTTATGACCGACAGTTTATTACAAGGGAAACTCCCCATAAAGGAATAGTAGAAAAATTTGAAGCCTTATTGAATAACTATTTTACTTCAGAAAAACCGCAGGAAACAGGATTGCCTGCTGTATCCTATTTTGCAAAGGAATTGCATTTGTCTGCCAATTATTTTGGAGATCTTATCAAAAAAGAAACGGGTAAAACAGCACAGGATTATATCCAATCCAAAGTAATTGATCTGGCAAAAGAAAGAATCATGAATGCTGATCAATCGATAAGTGAAATAGCGTATGAATTGGGTTTTGCCTATCCTCAACATTTCAGTCGATTGTTTAAGCAAAAAGTAGGTATGACACCGAATTCATATCGAAATTCAACGTAAGAAAAATAAATGACCCCGGTAGTCAATTAGCTGAAATCCGGTTGCTTGAAGAAATTTAAATTCATCTATTAAACAGTTTGCCTTTTACAATTTTACCTTCTTTTTTAGCAAGGTAGTAAAGAACAATGCCAATGATTAGTAAAAATGATGGCGAAAATATTGAACCTTCAATTCCAGTTGCACCCCCTGTTAATAATTCAGGACCTGTAAATTTAGATTGAATAATACTGCCCATATCATTTGTTCCTGTAAGATTGGAGCCATAAAAAGGCTGGGCAAAATTCCAACCTATGTGGAAGAAATAAGGTAGCCAAATTCTTTTGGTATAAATGAACATCATTGCCATTGTGAACCCCCAAATCAAATAATAAAAAAAGCTGAATAAATTGGAGTTGGGGTTGTAAATATGTTGTAATTCTACCACCATTGCAATGACAATGGCTATGTTTGAGCCTAACCAATTTTCTATCTCCCTTACGACAAGTCCTCTATGAAATAAGTCTTCAACTAATGCTGCAAATAGTAATACAGCGAAAAACCTTGCTGAGTAGTGAGTAGTTGTAATACTAAAAGCCTGATAATATCCTAATAAGTATAGAATGAAAATTGATAATGAAATGGTCAAAAAACCAAAACCAAATCCCCCAAACATTTCTTTGGGTAAATATTTTATGGATAGTTCGGTAATTTTTCTTTTATCATAAAAACGGAATAAGTAGTAATAGCTAACTAATAACAGTATGGATGAAATAAAAATAATAATTGGGTCGGCAATACTTTTATCTTGAATTAAACTATAGAAAAATGGTTTTAATACAAAGTTTTGAATAACTACAAATAGAGAAAAACACACTACAATTCCGATGATAATTTTTGTAATTGGAAAATGCAGCACTCTCTTAATTGATACACTCATTGTTTCTTTTGATTTATTGTATTTAAAATTTTTATCCAAAGAAAACTCCTTATTATCTTTAGAGCAACTACGTACAATAAAGTATCCTACATACTAAAATGATAGTATTATTGATTATCAATATTTTAAGAAAATAAATAAATGAAGAATAAAATTAAGAAGGCTCATTGTGCAGTGGATTATGCATTCCAGCGAATAGGTGGAAAGTATAAGGGACGAATTTTATGGATATTGAGAGATGGTTTTTTGAGATATGGGGAATTAAAAAGGGCAGTGGTAGGTATAACCCCCAAAATGCTTACTCAAACATTAAAAGAATTGGAATCCGATGAACTAATTGTCAGAAAAGTTTATTTAGAAGTTCCTCCGAAGGTTGAATATTCACTTACCGATACAGGAAAAGAATTAATCCCGTTTATTAGTTTAATGCGAACCTGGGGTGAAAAACAAATGTCATCTGATTGAATAGATCCTCACTTAGCAATCCTCTATTTTCTGGATGACAAACAAAATTTGCTTATTGGTAATAAGGATTTTAGTTTTACCCTGAACAGAAAATGAGACACCTAAAAGACAATCGGCATATCATATTGTACGGACTGATTTTAGCGATACTGGTGTTTGCGCTGAAATGGTTACAATGGAAATTTATTCTCGTCGATAATGCAATTGATATCTACATAGGCTTAGTTGCGCTGTTTTTTACCATCCTGGGAATTTGGGTAGCCTCACATATCATGCGACCTAAAGTTGAAACATTGATTATTGAAAAAGAAATCATCGTCCCTCAGTCTGAGCCATTTGCCATCAATACTGCTGAACTTCAGAAACTCAATTTAAACAGCCGTGAGTACGAAGTATTGCAACTGCTGGCTCAGGGACAAAGCAATGCGGATATCGCAGCCAGCCTCTTCCTTTCTTTAAGTACGATAAAAACACATGTCTCCAATCTCTATTTCAAAATGGACGTAAAAAGCAGGACCCAGGCAATCACTAAAGCCAAACAATTGAAAATCATTGAATAAGCTCATTCGTACTTTAGTGCCATTTCGATTGAAAATGAATTTTGGTACTAAAGTATGAGGGGAACGTTGGTTGCGGCCTGTAGATTTGAGCCAATTCTAAATAGTAATCCACATGAAAAAAAATGTATTGGTTTTTGGTAGTATTATCGGCTTGGTATTCTGCGCCAATATCGGCTTTATGATTTACTGGATGTATCATAACCCTGATCTGAAAGGGAGTGATATTGTGGGGTATGCCATTATGGTGGTTGTTTTTTCCCTCATTTATATCGGTGTCAGAAATTACCGGAACAAAGAGCTGGACGGGTATATCAGTTTTGGAAAGGCGTTTAAAACCGGTGCTTTAATTGCATTAATCGGCTCTGCTATCTATGTGGCCGCCTGGTTGTTCAGTTATTATTTATTTGTTCCGGATTTCATGGATGTTTATTCCGGGTATGCACTGAAAAACTGCACTCCCGAAGAGTTGCCGGCAAAAACAAAAGAAATGGCGGATTTTAAAGAGCTGTATAAAAATCCGCTTTTTGTTATTTTAATTACATTTTCGGAAGTCCTGCCGATAGGTTTGGTGGTTGCGTTGGTGAGTGCGTTGATCCTGAAAAGAAAACGGAAATGAAACTTAATATGGGGGTGAAACCCTGCTGATCGTTATAGGGTCATTAAATGTTCGAAAGCTTTGTGGATTCTAATCTTAAAAGGCATCTAAAGTAAAAATTATGACTCGAATCGGATTCCTGCTGATTATGTATGCCTTTATTACTGCCTGCCAGAGTAGCGACAGACATAAGCAGGACAGTGAGCCGATTTCGCAAGACAGGAACCTGCTAATAATCATTCAGTATGCTCAATCTTATAGGGTGGATCTGATGAACGGTATTTATACTGTACTTTTCATTAATAAGGCTCCATTGAACATAGAATTTGACCTTAATTTGATTGAAAAAGCCAAAATCATTGACAAATTTTATGATTTGAAACTGGATGAGCTGATGCCGGATAAGGTAAATTCAGCAACGATGTCATTCGATGATAACTGCTTTATCATGCCAAAGATTTATACTTATCTTAATGTAAAAGTGGATAGTCTGGCGATGCAGTTCAAAATTGATGAATCATGTTCGGATTTTATTCAACCTAATGCCTATAAGGCTAAAAAAATTAAATCATTCCTGGATTTAGTCAATGAAATTCTTAAAAGAAAAGCAGAATTAATCAATGCACCGAAATCTGATATTTTCTATTTGTAGCTTATTCTTTGAATTATAAACCGCTTATTGTTTTTACAAGCATAGCCAAACTTGCTTTCTTAGGAGCATCCTCAATCCAGGAACGAATAGCTGTAAGGTCAAGTTCTTTCAACAGTTCTTCGTCTATTCTTAAATCCTCCACTAAGTATTCCAGTGCCTGATGCTGGCTACGAAGTAAAATGCCCGATGTATGAATAATTTTGTCACATATTGCTTTTTCCGGCGAGGCAATTAAAACAATCTGCTTTGGTGTTAACTCAACACGTTTAATACCAAAAGAATAATAGGGTAGTGGGGCACGTGAATAACTGAATCTACCGATCGGTGTTTTGTACTCTTTTGATGTTTTGGTTGTCATTGAACTAACCTCATATACTTTTTCTGGAATTAATGCCCAATAGGAGAGTGCTGATTCCAATGAAATATAACTTGGTCCCCAAAGATGATTGGCAACAAGAAAAGGTTCTGGCCTGGCAATGTTGAGCTTTGGCCCAGGCATATAAAGACCTTTTTTTATGGATATCAGTTCACCTTTTTTAACCAACTCATTTATTTTATCATTGGGTCGATTGTACTCTTTTAACAGATCCATTATGATCTGCCTGTTAAGTGGTTGTTCGGCATATTCACAAATATTTTCCTTTATCGTCATCTTGTCAAATTCGAGTACAAAAATCGGATTAAATCCGATTTAGCATTGGTTATTTCACAAATATGTAAATGTGCTTTCATAGTGTTATCGCATATATCCTTTTTCAACAAATTCCATAAATGTGAGGAGAGCTCCCCAATGGTAAAAGGCATCGGCGCTTCCTACATCGCCGCCCTCACCGGTTACGGTATTGTAGTTTTCATAAATGCCTCCTTCTTTTTTCCAGTTCTTCATCAACAAGGCCTTTGATCTTGCAATAAGATCGGCCCTGGCGTCCGGCAATTGGTATTGCTGCATGCCCATATAGACGAGAAAATTCATGGGTCCCCAGATCCTGCCCCGCCAATAATCATTGTCTTTAAAGGTCGAATCATTGCGCGCAATGGAGGGAATTACATATTCGCCATGAAACTCATCCGGATTAAAATAATGATCTTTCATCATGCGCTCTGCCTGTGCCTGGGTACAGACACCCGCCAGCAGGGGATAAAAATTGGTAGGGGATAAGCGATAGGTTTTTTCCCGGGTATCAATCCGCTGGTTCAGATAAATACCGCTTTTTTCATCCCACATACCCTGCAGTTTTTTGCTGAATTGGGCCGCTCTTTTTTTGAGCTCGGAAACATCTTTCTTCAAACCTAATTCAGTTGCCATAGCAGCCAGGGAATTGCAATCCATAATATACATGGCCATCAAACCAACATCCGCCAGTTCCATGGTATTGGTTTCGGTATTGAAAGGCATATCGTCGTACATGGGTGAGTTATCCAGGCCAGATTCAAACGCTGCCGCCTGCCGGTTATGACTATCAATAGTCTTCACGCCCTTCGCTACCGGATTGGAACCCCAACAGAGAAATCCATTTCTGTCGCGGTTTTTCGGCCACCACCGGTTCCAGGTTAACAGCTCCTGGTATACTTCCTCCAGCAACCATTTTTCCTTATACTTTTTATAGATCTCCATAATCACTTTAGTGCCGATGGGTGGCTGCGAGCGATCAAAGGAGGTTTGGCCATAAGGCGACTGATAATTGGGAATAAATCCATCCGGCGTTATTGCTTTGGTAATTTCAATAGCATTTGCATAGGCCAGGTCTTTATTGAAAAGGGAATACATATAACTCGCGAAATAGGTATCCCAATCGAATAAAACAAAGCCACCCCATCCTGCACTCCAGCTTCTGCTAACGGGGGAGATCACCCGCTCATTGGGCGCATCGTAGGTGGCGTTCCAGGCAAGGATCGTTTGCATGGCCTGAAAGGATTCCGATAGAGGTCCATAACTCGCGATACGTTGCTCTGCAATTCGGCGTTGCTTGTCTATCAGGGCGCTGATTTCGACAAGACTTCTTTGTTTACCGGTGCTGATGCCCAGAGGTTTTTTTGTAGTAAAAGCAAGATGAGGAGCACTGGTAACGGAATAGGCATCGGCTACAGGAGATTCAGTCGAGAATAGGGTAATGGTTCTGTCACCAAAACTGGCGGTCAGCTGATCACCCGTTCTGCCAATGCTTCCTTTCCGGTTCCAAAGTAAACCTGCTTCCACCACCAGGTAATTCTCTTTGGATTGTACAGGAGATACCAGAATATACTGCTCACCACCTTCAGCAGCCGTCTGAATAAAAATAGTTTCTCCCTTATAGATCACCGTTATACTGGTATAACTGCCATCATCGGACCGCAGTCCGGGTATTATTTTTTCAGGTCGATTATGTATATCCGCTGCCTTGTAGAAATTCCGGACATATTCCTGATTTCCGGGTTGCGTTAAACAGAGGTTAATGGAAAATCCTTCAGGCAGGAGTACATGCGATAAAAAACTATTGGCATACCAAGTGTTCCATCCGGATCCGAGTTTTTGCTGCAATTCCTTATACTGCGGGGTTACAATATTGCGGTTGACCGGTTGCGCAGAAACGAAAAATTGCATGAGCAGTGCTACTATTAACAGGCCATGGGGTTTGATATGGTTCATGGTGCAGAAAATGAAGTGAGAAATGAATGGACTGTTAAAATAGTGACTGTATTCGATAGTCAACAGATTCTACTGCCGTTCTGCGGAATTTGAATAAGGAAGTCCGTTTTTAGCAGTAAAACCCTGCTTCTTTCTGGATAGATTTGGCTATGAAGAAACTAACGTTAACGCTTGCTGTAGTTGCTACGATTGCATTCAGTTCCTGCCAGCAGCACGAACAGGCTCCAGGCGATATCAAACACGTGGTTGTAATTGGTATAGATGGATTCAGCGCATCCGGTTTGAGAAAAGCGAATCCTGCTTTTATGGATAGCCTGATGTCGGTTGGTGCCTATTCTCTTTCAGTGCGTACAGTGTTACCGACAGTTAGTAGTCCCAACTGGGCTTCTCTCATAATGGGTGCTGGCCCCGCACAACATGGCATTACCAGTAACGACTGGGAGCTGGATGCCTTTCAGGTGGAGCCGGTTGTTTCAGATACCAATTTTCGTTTCCCCTCTATATTTACCATATTCAGCGAGCAGCGTCCGACTGATGAAGTGGGTGCTATTTATAACTGGAGTGGCTTTGGAAGACTCTTCGATTCCAATGATGTCAATCTGAGTAAAACCTATCCTACACAGGACGAATCGGTGCAGGCATTTGCCAATTATATCGTGGATAAAAAACCTGTTTTTTCCTGGGTTCACTTTGATGAAGTGGATCATGCGGGTCATGATCAGGGTCATGGTACTCCTGAATATTTTGTAGCCATCCGCAAAGCAGATTCCTGCGTGCGGGTAGTATATGATGCCATTAAAAAAGCAGGCATCGAAAAAAATACGCTGTTGATGATTGTTGCTGATCATGGCGGTATTGGCTCCGGTCATGGTGGGGAAGATATCGAAGAACTTACGGTTCCCATGATTTTTTATGGTGCAGGTGTGAAAAAGGGCCACGCCATCCAGCACCAGGTTTATCAGTATGATGCCGCGGCAACAATTGCATTTGCGCTGAAGTTGAAACAACCGTATGAATGGATCGGTCGTCCGGTTAAAGCTGCCTTTGAAGGATTTGATGAGCCTGCTGTTAACTGGAAAGGGGTAAAAAGACAAGCTGCACCTACTATCTATCCAAAATCATTCAGCTATGCGCCCACAGGTGCTTTGTTGATAGACACCGTTGGTGTGGTAAGCATGGCAGACGCCGATGAGCAGGAAAGTCAAAATATCTACTATACCACTGATGGAACTGATCCTGATGCCAGCAGTAATAAATATACCGGTCCCTTCACCATTGAGCAGACGACTGTTGTTAAAGCCCGGATTATTGAAAACGGAGCAGCAGGTAAAATTGCCAGCGCCTATTTCCGGGTGGTAAAATCTGGTCAGGGTAATGGGGTACGATATAAATTATATAAAAGTTCAGGCTGGAAGGATGTTCCAAATTTCGCTGCCCTCCAACCGGTAGCTGAATTTACCGGGCATGAGTTTCAGGTGGATGATTCCAAACTAACCGCAACCCAAAAAGATGGATCCGAACAATTTGGCCTCGTTGCAGAAAGCTTGCTGGACATCACGATGGAAGGAACATACCAGTTCTTTACCCGATCTGATGATGGAAGCAAATTGTATGTGGATGGAAAACTGGTGGTAGACAATGGCGGCGACCATGGCGTGCAGGAAAGAAATGGTAAGGTAGAACTAACCAAAGGGAAACATGCCATCCGGATTGAGCATTTCAATGGAAGTCAGGGGTATTGGCTGGATGCTTTTTATAGTGGTCCGGGTTTGGCAAAACAGATCATTCCGGCGGATAGGTTGTATCTTAAATAGCTTTAAAAATAGTGGTGGCAATATGACCACCGAAGCCAAAGGTATTGCTCATGGCATAGTTGATTGACTTTGGTGCTGCTGTATTCAGTGGCAGATGATACTTGTCTACTATAGCAGGTTCGATGTTGGTTGAGTTGATGGTAGGTGGAATCAGGTCATGCTGAAGGGCCCGGATACAGGCAATCGCTTCAATTGCGCCTGCGGCTCCTAATAGATGTCCGGTCATAGATTTGGTGGCACTGATACTTAACTGACTATGGCTGGAGAAAACTCTTTCTATTGCTTTGATTTCACTAAGATCACCCGCTGGAGTAGAAGTAGCATGCGCATTTAAATAATCGATTTGCCGGGGCATAAGTTCAGCATCCTCCAGCGCGGCCAGCATTCCTAAATATGCACCTTCTCCTTCGGGATGAGTACCCGTTAAATGGTAAGCATCTGCAGCCATACCACCACCTACCATTTCAGCCAGGATCGGGGCATTCCTGCGAATGGCATGTTCATATTCTTCCAGGATGATGGCACCTGCACCTTCGCCTATTACAAAACCGTCCCGATGGATATCAAATGGTCTGGAGGCACTCGCTGCTTGTTCATTAAAAGTGGATAAGGCCCTGGCGGCATTAAAGCCTCCAACAGAGCTTTCGTTAATGGGGGCTTCCGATCCACCTGAAATAATCATGTCGGCCTTGCCCCAACGGATATAGTTAAACGCATCGATCAGGGCAGTATTGGAAGTGGCACAGGCGGATACTGTAGTAAAGTTGATGCCCCTTAATCCATATTTTATGGAAATGATGCCAGAGCAGCATGTTTCACAGCTTCTTCAACAGCAATTAGCGCATACTGTGTAAACAGGTCGTATTTTCTAATTTCTGATTTTTCAATATGATTTATCGGGTCAAGGTTTTTGAGTTCGCAGGCAAATTTTGTCTTGAATTTGCTGGTGTCAAATTTTGTAATAGGTGCCGCTCCGCTAACTCCGTTCACCAATGATTCCCAAAATTCAGGTACCGTATTTCCGATCGGAGTTAGTGCTCCAACGCCGGTTATTACTACTCGTTTCATATTTCTTTAGATTGTAACTGGCAATTCTTTCAACGCTTTTATTCTTACTTCAAATCCCTGATTGCCGGGTAAGGGAAAATGAACCGCTGTAAATAAATCCATTAATTCGGCTGAATGCTGATGGCTTTTCTGTGTTTTGATATTAAAATGAACCAGCTTGCTCCATAAGACCGACTTGAGTGTTGTTTTATGCTCATCCCACATCAATGCTTCTACTGTTACACTATAGTCTGAAAATTGAATTAACCGGGATTGAATCGTGACCACTTCCATCCAGGTAGCCGGATATAAATAGGAGATTTGATTTTGTACAGCTACCCAGCCAATTTTATCCTTAAATGCAAAATCAGCCATATTGAAATCATAGTTGGCAAGCAATTGTTCTGTTCGGGCTTCCATCATGTAATCGATATAGCGGGAATTGTTTAGGTGATTAAAGGGATCGCAATCCTGGTAATGAATCCTGGTTTTGCTTTCGAGTATCTTTTTAAATTCTTTCATTTTATTGATGTTTATAATATACCAATCGGTATATTTTATGGTAAAAAAATTAAACTCTTATGGAATGGATGAGCTTCTCCAGGCAGTCCATAGTAATTCCCAGTTCCTTATTCCGCTCTGTTAGTTTAGCCTGCATGATCGCCCCTTCGATAAGGGCGATTAATACTACTGCAAATTCGGTAGGATTGGTGTCGGCCTTAATTTCATTTCTGGAGATGCCTCTTTTAATTTGGTTTTCCACAGATTTTTTCCAGGCCTGTAAGGCTTCGGTTGCTTTTTCCTTTAGTGGGGGATGTGTATCATCCGATTCAATGGAGGTATTTAAGATCGGGCAGCCAGCTTTTAAAAAGGGAATTTTAAAGAAATTACGGTAAACCCGGGGATAAACCAGCAATCGTTCGATGGCATTTTCAGTTGAGGATGTTTTCTCTTTGATGTAGTTGCTTACCTGATTAAAAGTATAATCAAAAGCGGCTAAGGCAACTTCATCTTTATTTTCAAAGTTGCCATATATACTGCCTTTCGTCAGCCCGGTGGCATTCTCCAAATCCGCCATTGAGGTACCAGCATACCCCTTTACATTAAAAACTGGTGCTGTTTTTTCAATGATGAATTGTCTGGTCAATTCGGATTTTGATGGTTTGCCTGACATTGCAGATGCAAATGTATACAAAATATACCAATTGGTATAAAATTCAAATTCTTAACTATTTCCCAAAAATAGTTTCCGTATTATCAGGAATATAGTTTCTTGATACTTTTACGGCCTGGTTGTTTACCGTTTCAATAACTTAAACCCGATTTCTCTGCCTAATCCCTGAAACATAGCGAGATTTATCCAGAAACAGGCAAATTGTTCCATGAGCGCAAACTTATCATTACCACCTATATCGTAACAGTCGGCAAATCCTGCATCTTTGGCTAACTGGATGGCTACCTGCTTCCCCTTCTCACTATCCCCAGCTACAAATAGGTCGAGCGAAGTATTATCGTAGACAGGATTTATCATATTATTGAAGCCGGTGGTGTTAAAACATTTTACCACATCCTTCGTTTGCGTAGTTGCTAAAATGGCGTCTGTAGTATGCGTATATCCCTGCGGACCTTTGCCCATTACAATATTCATGGCATCAATGATAATTTTTCCAGAGGTATCCCCCAGCGATTGAACCACTTCAACAGTAGCAGGTGCCGGAGTTGATAGCAAAATCACCTCAGAATGGATTACCGCTTCCGGTATGGTGTACACTGTTGTATGGGGATTTTGCACCAGTTCATTTCCTTTAAACCTGTCGATATCACGTACTCCTAAGTTAATCGTATGGCCATTGTGCGACCATTTTGTAGCTAATGCACCTCCGACATTTCCGGTGCCTATTATGGCAATTCTCATAGTATTATTATTTGGTTATACAATTATCCATTTAGCAGCGCTATCACCAATTCAGCTGCGGCTGCACCTGAGTTTTGCTGTTGTCCAGTTATCAGGTTTCCATCCTGAATGGCATATGAAGAAAAGGGTTCAGCCACTTTAAAGGTAGTTCCAGCAATTTTCCTTGCTTCGGTTTCTATTCTATAGGGTTGAATTTTTTGACCCACTGCAGCATCGGCATAGTCTTCTTCTGCATCTGCAAAACCAGTCCAGGTTTTACCGGCCACTAATAGTTCACCAGTTGATTTTTTTGCTTCCAGTAAAATCGTAGTGGAGTGGCAAACAGCCGCTGCGGGTTTCCCTGCTTCATAAAAAGAAACGAATAATTTTTCCAAATCAGCATTTCCTTTGAATGTATACATGGGCCCTTGTCCGCCTACCAGGAAAATAGCGTCATAGTCATTTTGATTTACCCCTGTCAGTTTCCGGGTAGTTTCAAGCATGCTGATGAATTCCGGTTTTTGCAGGTATCCCAATGTAATGACGTCGTGTGCAGCATACCCGCTTGGATCCGTAGGGTTGGAATAATTGTCCATCAGTAGCTTTCCGCCATCGGTTGAAACCAGTTCAATAGTATATCCGGCTTCCTGAAATACGCGCATTGGATGTGTCAATTCTGCGGCCCAAAATCCGATGGGCCATCCTGTTTGTGCTGAAGTAGTAGGAGAGCTTGCTACCATTATAATGGTCCCTCTGGAGGGTGTTCCATGTGGGTGTACATAACTTCTTTTTTCTATAGGTTTGTTCATTTTACTTAATTTTTTAACTGGTTGTAATTTGATGTTGTAAAGTTGCAGCCATATACTACATTTGTCAGCATACTTACCCCGATTAGTGATACTCACTTTTTGGAAAGTATAAGCAAAACGGATACTTACAGAAATGCCTGAGTTTTTATATAAAAACAAGCTTTACTACAATCCCGTAGAATTTGCGATGGATAGAATTGGGGGCACCTGGAAAATGCCCATACTTTGGCGACTGAAAGACAAAGTAATGCGATACGGCGAATTGAAAAAAGACATTCCCCACATTACACATAAGATGCTGACCAGTCAGCTTAGAGAACTGGAAGAAGAAGGTTTTATCAGCCGTAAAGTGTATCCGGTTGTGCCGCCAAAAGTGGAGTATACCATAACAGAACGGGGTAAAAATGCGATTGTTATAGTGGAAACTATCCGCAACTATGGAATATCACTGATGAAAGAGTTTGGAATATAGGTTTAAACCAGGTAAATCTCTTCATTATTAGCGGTTAGTATACTCAGCACCTGCTTGCCTTTGGCTGGTTTAAACAATATCAGTTCATCTCCAACTTTCATTTTTTCATACACCACATGATCCACTTTTATACGGCCCTGGGTGGTTAGAATATGGTTGGAAATGGTACCGTTATGTGTATATTTCGATTTGTCTTCAATTACCGCCTGTATGGCTTCTTTATAGGCATACTGCTTATTGCTGTTATAGTGCTTTAATGCCTGAATAATTTTCCATGCCTGGTAGGCGGGAATCAGTACCAGGGGAAACAAAAAACCCAAAAAAAACTGCATCCCATTCCATACCAGTGAAAGGGCAATCAGCAGCGGTGGCAATAGCCAGAGCAGCCTGCTTTTGACCGTTGCTCTAATTCCTCTTTTTAACGCGATGAAATCTTCCGGACCAAAAGCTGTTTTTTCCAGCTTTGGGTGGATCTGCTTACGTTTAGGGGTAAGCGCCACTTGTGTAGGTAGTTCCAACAGTAATGTCAGATTGGATGAAGGCGCTTTTTCCAGCACCACCTGCTGGCCTACCTGAAGTTTATGATAATTTTCCTGTTCAATCGGGTATTGTACATCGTCTATCGATACATAATAATGGCGGGTTGTACTGCTACGGCTACTGCCAGACCGGTTAGCTGTAGTTCTGCTGCTATGTACGGTTTGTTTTTTATCGGTTATTATTCCTTCTATCCGGAATTTGTAGCCCCGTCGCAGATCGATAATAAATACCGATAGCATATAGCCAATAATGAAAAAGAAAAACACACTAAAGCCAATCAGAATATAGCGACTTGTAGTATCATGAAAAAAACTGCTGTTATCGAAAAACAGCGAGAAAAATCCGTAAAATAATCCCGCCGCCAAAAAGGGAAATGCCAGTACTCCAAGCAGGTTTTTCCTTAGTTTTCGGATATCAGTTGCAGTAAGTGGTAATTTTTCTTTCATCAGCTATCCCATCGATTAATTCCGGTATTCTATTTCCCTTCTGATCGTACTGGCCCGTTCCCAGCGGGCAAATTTTACCCGGTAGACTTTACATATCGTCCAGTTACCTCTTTCATCGTATTCATATTCGTAGCGCTCGAAGTCTTTTCCATCTTTTACCAGGCTCTCCAATTGCTGATACTGCAGGGTATCTCCGGAAATTGCCAGCTTCCTCGATTTATATATGTATCGCGTATAAAGTGGTTTTCCTTCATTGATAACATAATGGATCATTTTCTTCTGGTGCTGGTTTAGCAACAGACTGTCCGTTTGGTCAAACAACAATTTATTGCCGAGATATCGTTTTTTGATGGATTTGTAGGTTCCATCATTGTTCCTGGTATACCAGTGTTTGGTTTGCCGGTCAATTGTTTTTTGCGGAGTGAAAACAGTTTCCTGTATAAAATCATCATCATTGCCTTCATACTTTACGGTAAACTCATCCGGCTTCGGCAGATTCATCAGGTATCGCTTCCCGTCAATTTTGGCAACATTAAAAGAACCGTTGGTATACTGCCATTCTTCCAGTGTTTTACGGGTAGTGGGATTGATGATGGTGACTGATTTCAGCTGATTCCCGCCCGTATTGGCGTACTTTATCCGTACATCAAAGCTGGCATTGCTGTTGGCAAAATTGACAAACTGATAGTCAGTAAGCTGATAGGTTCCGTTCCATCCCAAATAGGTTTTGTATACCGGGATTTCGGCTTTTCCATCAAGTGTCAGGTAGTTTGTTGTAACGCTCTTTACCTGCGAAATATCAACCAGATCCACCTCCTTTTTGAAATCCCAGTCGGGCGGATAATAGGGGATATAGGTTTGCGCCATAACCAATTGGGCAATCACAGAACCAATAATAGTTAACAGGTATTTTGCTGTATTCATCTTTTATTTTATAGTTTGGGTTAGATACTCCTGATAAACCTGCTTGCAGAAGCTGATCAATTGTTCATCATTTTGGGGTTCATAGGTTTTGTCGCCAATTACCAAAGAGCGGATGGCTACCACCAGTTTAGCAGGGTCTTTGACAGATGTAGTGTAGTCAATTTTGGCAATCCAAACATCTTGCTCATATAGGTAGGCTGTATAATGGGTTTTATTCAATAGCTTTTCATCTTGCTCTTTTGCCGGATGATATTCCATTGTTTTGATTGCATCACCTTTTTCGTTGTAGCTGGTTATCTTCCAAACCTTCGGTTCACTTTCTTTACCTGGCATAGTATGAATGATGGTTTCTGAAATTCTTCCTTCCGGATTGTAGCGATAGATTATATCGGAAACCAACTGATCATTGTGATATTTTTTAATCCGGTGTCCCTCTTTTCCACCGTATTCAATTTGTTTGGTTCGCTTTCCGGATGTGTTGTAGAAGGACTGTCCCCTTAGTTCACCGGTATCATTTCTAAAATCAATAATCTTTTCCAGGCTGCCGGTTTGACTAATTTTATACAGCGTGGATTTATATGAATTGCTGTCTGTCCGGAAGATGAACCTGGTGTATTCAGTACCTGAACTGGTAGTGCGAATAATTTCCTTTTTGGAAAGTCCTCCTTTTTCGTAACTGAATTTTTCTTCGATAAATCGGTTGGCGCTTTGGTCTTCCCTGATATGATAGGTCAGCAGCCCATTCTGAAAGTTGTACCTGTCCACCATGGATTGAGCAGCAAATGATTGCTGGGGGAGGGAAAACACTGCAAAAGTGCGGCTGGCTTTTATGGTGTTTTTGGGGAATTCATAATCTTCAGGGGTGATTTTTTCCTGGCACAATGCTGTGAAGCTGGAAAAAAGAATAAGAGACAGCGAAATAAATCTAAGAATTCCTTTCATTCGATTCATTGGATTTGTAGCAAAGAAAGCTTGTAAATAAAGGGATTTCAATAGGGCAAATGCCCTATTTTAGGTGTAGCGGGCGGAGCCGCCAGGTTTCAGGTACTGCATTCCTAACTTTAATAAAAGAAAAGGCAATGCAGTAAGTGCAGAACCCCATCGGTTTTCAGGGGTGAAAATAGCCGGATACTTTTTCACTACAAAGAACATCAATACGCCTCCAATGATAATGGAAATATGAAGCACGATTGTATTGGGATTAAATGCTCCGAAATAGAGCTGGACCGGTTGACTGGTTTTATGCAGGTATATTCTTTCAAGTACAACATAGAGCAGGTTGATATTGAAGAACCAGTTCTGAAAAACCAAAACACCCATATTGGCTGTTATCATTTCCGTATGTGAGGGTGCCATTATAAAACCAAAGAAAACCACAATAAATATCCAGTAAATACCCATCAGTAACAAGCTTCCCATAAATTCGGAAGGATTCTCTTTTTCATAGATGGCATTCCTGTTTTTTTTATACACTAGCCTGTCAACAACCGAGCGGATCAGCTCATTCCACCAGAAGAAATAGATCAGGTAAAAAACAGTGGTTTGTCCATTTAGGATGGATAGGAGGGTCAGTACCGCAAACAGTAATAGTGATTGTTTCATGGCTCTGCAATACTATTCACAATTGGCAGGTATTTAAATAGGGCAAATGCCCTATATTTCCGGGAAATTGATCTGTTAACACGATGAAAGTATTGCTCCTGTCTGTAGGAACCAGAGGGGATATAGAACCCTTTCTGGCCATTGGGGAACTCTTGTCAAAAGCTGGACATGAGCTTGTTTATGGATTGCCTGAGCAATACTGTTCCTTGCTGCCGGCCGCCACTAAAAAACATGCTTTCACCCACCGGTTTTTGCAGCTAATCGAAGGCGCAGATGGAAGGCTGGTTATGGGAGGCAGTATGGGGTGGAATAAGATAAAAGCCATCCTGCGTCTCTACAAGGAAGGAATGCTTGTGAATAAATTACTCGTGCAGGAGCAATTTGATATGGTGCAGGCCGAAAATCCCGATCTGATACTATACAATGGAAAATGCAATTATCCGCTGATATGGCAATTGACTACTGGAAAAAAAGCTGTTCTGATAAGTCCCATTCCGTATTTCATACATTATGTGAAAGGAGTCGGTCATACCGGGTTTAGTTTTTATTTTGGGGAGTTCATCAATAAGCTCACCTATCGGGTAGCCAATTTTGGGCTCGTAAAAACAATCTATGACGCACAGAAAATCCTGCCCTTAACTGGTTCAAAACATTCCAAAGCAACGATAAAGGAAAATTTACTATCCAATAAATTATTGTACACCGTATCTCCCTCTTTGTTTAAAAAGCCGTTGGATTGGCATTCTGAAGTGCAAGTTGTTGGATATCATGAAAGGGACAGAAAATCAGATTGGGTGCCAGATGACAGGATCCTGAAATTTATAGAAAACCATGACAAAATAGTTCTCCTGACTTTTGGCAGCATGATCAATTTGAATCCGGAAAAAACTACCCAAACGATCCTTCAGGTGCTTGTTGAGTTGAAAATTCCAGCAATTATAAATCTGGCTGCCGGAGGACTTGTTTGCCTGAAGGAATTCCAAGACAATGAATTCTTCTGTTTTACCAGACAAATTCCCTACGATTGGGTATTGGAGAAGTGTTATGGGGTCATACATCACGGGGGTTCCGGTACAACCCATAGCAGTATAAAAAACGGTTGTGTTTCATTAATACTGCCCCATATATTTGATCAATTCGGATGGAATCAGCTAATTGCCAACAACAGCATAGGTCCTAAAGGAATAGCCATAAACAAAATCACTGTGCAAAAGCTTCTGCCACTTGTTAAAGATTTAATGGAAAACGAGCAGTATAAAAAGAGGGCAAAAGAGCTTTCAGAAACTATGAAGCAGGAAAATTTTGAACAACTGCTCTATGATTCCATAATGAACTGAAAAATCTGATGTAATATTCAGGGTTAATGTTTAAGGACATCTTGAATATCTTCTAATTTCTTAAACATACTGTTCGCAAACGGACAAAGTGGTATGATTTTTATGTTTTTGACTCTCGCCATAGTTACTATTTTGTAGAGCAATTCTTTTCCAACACCTCGTCCTTCAAAAGCGGGTTCAACCTCGGTGTGATCTATAATAATCAATTCTGGTCCGGCTATGCTAAAGGTCATCATTCCGGCACGTTTACCATTTTCCCGGGCCATGGCAAATCCCTTGGTTTCCTCTTCTTTGAGAATAATTTCCATTTTTTAATACTTTACTGTAAATGATGTAATTTATGCAATTAAAACCTATACATGGCGGTACCGGTTTTGATCACCCGCCTCGCCTTATTATAGAGCAAATAATAATTTGATTATATGGCTGAAAAAATAGAAATCCCTCTGAGTAAAAAGAAACTGATTCTGCTGCTGGTTGGTTCCCTTGTTTTTGTAACTGCTGGAATATGGTTCCTGGTGAATCCACCGAAAATCAATAATCCGCTCTTTGGAAATCCCACCTTTATTCTGATTATTAGCATTGCGGCTATTTTGTTTTTTGGACTGATGGCCTTTTTTATTGCCAGAAAGTTGCCAGAAAACAAACCCGGACTAATTATCGACCAGGAAGGACTGATTGATAATACAAGTGCGCTTTCACCCGGACAGATACCATGGAGTGATATTGTAAACATTTCCGTTATTGAAATCAACCGGCAAAAACTGATTCTGCTGGATGTTAAGAACCCGCAGGATTATATAGATCGTCAGTCAAATGGGTTCAAAAAGAAATTAATGCAGATCAATCACAACTCTTATGGAACGCCAATAAGTATATCTGCCAATTCCCTCGAAATTGAATTTAATGAGTTGGTTAAGCTGCTGAATAATCGTTTAATCGCAATCAAGGGGTGAGCTTATTCTTATAAATAATTCCATCTTTCATAATCAACAGGAATTTACGATCCGGGTCAGCGATAAGTTGGATATTCTCCAGGGGATTGCCATCCACCAGGATTATATCCGCATAAGCGCCTTCTTCAATTACACCGAGTTTATTGGGATAAGGGTTGCGGGGACCACTCAGGGCTAGCAGTTCTGCATTGTCAGCAGTTGCCATTCGAAGTGCTTCATAAGGCGAGTACCAACGAACCATTTTAGCTAATTGAGCTCCCTGGCGAGTGGCGAGTTTAGGGTCAAAGAGACAGTCGGTTCCAAAGGCTGTTTTTATTTTGTATTTTTTTGCCAGCGCATAGGCATTGTCAGTTCCCTTTACCATAGTTAGTTGTTTCTTGCGCGCATCTGAACCTTCCGGGAAAGGGATGGCATCTTCATCATCCAGAAAGGGCTGGAGGCTCCACCAAATACCTTTTTCAGCCATCAGGCGGACAGTTGGTTCATCGGCCAGTTGTCCGTGTTCAATACATTTTACACCGGCAGCTATAGCAGCCTGCATTGCCGCAGGCGTATAGGCATGAACAGTAACATAGGTATTCCAGTTGGTCGCCGCACTCACTGCAGCTTTTAACTCCGCTTCTGTGTATTGATTCACATCTAGTGGATCATAATTGGATGAAACACCTCCACCAGCCATCACTTTAATTTGCGAAGCTCCCTGTCGAAGTAATTCCCTGGTACGCAATAATACCTGGTCTGCACCATCAGCTATAATCGTCATTCCGGATCTTTCGAGGTAGGATAATTGTCCGGGTACCCTTGGCACATCGGTATAGGCTCCAAAATCTCCATGGCCACCTGTTTGGGAAATAGTAGCGCCACTGGGATAAATCCTCGGTCCTTTCACCAGTCCTTCATCAATCGCCCGCTTCAGGCCAAAGGCAGGTCCGCCTGCATCCCGAACAGAAGTAAATCCACGCATCAATTGTTTCTCTGCAGAAGCGGCTGCAAACAGATTCAGGTAACCAATTTCGCTGTTCAGTCCAACCTGCAGCGGGATGGCATCCATCATGGTATGTGCATGCGCGTCAATTAATCCCGGCATTAGAAATTTTCCTTTACCATCAATAATAGTTGTATTGGCGCTTTTATTTACCGGAATGGGCTTGTCTGAAATTTTAGTGATCAGGTTGCCAGTAATCAGCACATTGCCCAGGCTGGTTTTGTTTTCCTTTCCAGTAAAGATTTGGACATTGGTGATCAGAATTGATTTCTGTGCCAAGGTAGTTAGCGTCAGCACCAGGAGGGCACTGAGTAACCAGCATTTTTTTGACTGCATATTATTTGCTATAAATGGTTTTGCCTTCTTTGATCGTTGCAGTAATAGAAATATCGGTAAGGGTCATCGGGTCAATTTTCAGGGGGTTCTTATCCAGGAGTACAAAATCAGCCAGTTTGCCGGCGCTGATCGTGCCTTTCATATCTTCTTCAAAAGCCTGGTAGGCGGCCCAGGAGGTAATGGATTGTAAAGCCGTATAAGTTGACACGCGCTGATCTGGTCCGATAATGTCACCTGATCTGCTCACCCGGTTGACAGTAGCATGAAGCACTCTTAGTGCATCCGGAAAAGCAACAGGGGCATCATGGTGTTCGGTAAAAATCATACCGCGATTAAGCGCAGAAACAGTAGGTGAAATGCGATAGGCACGTTCTCTGCCAAGTGTTTCATCGCGATGCCAATCGCCCCAGTAATAAGTGTGCATGGAGAAAAAAGAGGGAATAATGGCCAGGTTTTTCATGGAATCCAGTTGATCTTCCCGCACGGTTTGTGCATGGATCATGATGGTTCTTCTATTTTCATTGCCGTATTTATTAGCAGCCAGTCGAACGGCTTTGAGATAGGCATCGGCGGAAGCATCGCCATTGCAATGCGTCATAATTTGCCAGTTGTTTTTATACGCTTCTTCTACGAAATTATTAATGACGGCAGGGTCTGGAATAGCCGGATACCCCCTGTAGTCCTTGTTTTTACCAGGTGGAGGAACTTTATACGGCTTGGTAAGCCAGGCTGTTTTTCCGGAGGGTGAGCCATCGAGGCTGAGTTTTACGCCAGCTATTCTGAAATGATTTTTGTACGCCGCCTGCACCCCATTAGCTTTCATGTAATCAAGTTCCAGCTGGATATCCGGGTAAGCGTATATATCCATTATCAGGGTACCGGAATCACTCATTCGTTTATAAGTTTCACAGGCAACTTTGGAAGCGCGACCTTCCTGTGCCGTTGTAAAGCCATAACGGGCATAGGATTTTTGTCCGGCCAGCACCAGGGTTTCATTTCCCTTGTCGTCCACTTTTTTCATCGGTTGAAAGGCAGGCCCCATTACTGCTGATTCTTCCAGTACACCATTGGGCTGGCCACTTCCTTTTATCCGCTGGATAACACCACCTGCAGGATCTTTGGTTTCGGCTGTAATGCCGGACACCTCGAGCCCCTTCGTGTTTATAACAGCCAGGTGGCCGGATTGGTGTAGGAAGAGCACGGGTGTATCTTTTGAAATCCTGTCCAGGTCTGCGGCAGTAGGATGCTGTTGTTCTTTGAGTTGCGATTCATCATATCCAAAGCCTAAGATCCAGCCGGTTTTGTTGATGATGGGCGCATTGGCTGCCTTCCATTGGTTGGCGATTTCAACAAGGGAGGCAATATCATTCCCCTTGCCATCAGGAGCAGGCAGGATGTTGGCGGCCAATGCCTGGATGCCCGCCAGGTAGAGGTGCCCGTGAGCATCAATAAAGCCAGGTAGAAGTGTTTGTCCCTTCAGATCGATCAGTTCAGGGTTGTCACTGGCGGATTGAAGGGCCTGTTCTTTTGAACCAACAAAGAGGATTTTGCCATCCCGAACTACAACTGCTTCGGCATAGTGGGCGCTATCAGTTTCCATGGTAATGATATCGCCACCGAAGTAAACGGCATCAGGAGAGGAATTAGCAGCTACTTTTTTGACAGGCTGGTTACAGGCTGCCAGCAACAGCAATAGAGTGAACAGTAGAATACAATTTCTCATACTTGCAATAGGTTGATAGGTGTGTAGTATGCTTTCAGTGGGTAATTAAAGTGAGAGTATTCAGGGGGTGGAGGGAGTTAAATAAAGTTAATTAATTTTATAATGTGTGTATGAAAAAGCTACAACCAGGTGAGCTATCGGAATTTATACGAATGCCAGTACCGAACTCAATACAATACAGTTTACCTTTCAGAGCATTGAGTGGGTTACAGAAGAACTAATATTACTTATTATAATGAGTAACAAAAATTTACTAAAGCAGGGGTATCGGCGGTACTCCTTCATTGCAGGAATACTGAGTTCAATCCTGATCTTGTGCTGTTCCTGTACAAATGATTGGCGCATTTACAATCCATTCAAAAAAGTTACAGAAAAAGAGGTTTTGCGGCAATTGGATTTGGCGTACAATAATACGCCTGGAGATTTCTATCCAATTGGAAATAGGGATGATATTAAATATAATTTCTTCCTGGAACTTGAAGATGGCTATTGTGTAGTAGCGGGCAGCAGAATTCATTTATATGCTGACTCTACAAGGTGGGCTGTTGTTTTTGAAAAGAGCGGCTACCAAACCAGGGGGAGAAGCGCTGAAATTGAACTTGAATATGTTGGCAATTGCGTTGACTATCCTGTTGAAATTCATTCCGGCAGAAAATATATCGCAAATTCAGTAAGTGTGATACTTGTCGACCTGGAAGAACTAAATAGAATTGAAAACAGGATAGGCAGCTCTATGGAAAGGTTTGAATTAATCGGTTCAACTATCAATGAGGTAAAAGTGCGGGATGTTTTCATCCCCTTTGATAATGATTATAGAAATTATGAAAAAGCAGGAATTGATGTAAGGGAATATGACAATCCAAAAAAGCTAATAGGTTTTGGAAGTTTTATACGTTACATACATGAAACGAATCCAACACTCCTTGCAGCAACAGAGTTGGAAATCAAACAACATATTCCGATGGATTTGCCCAAAATCATGACAATTGACAAGTTTCATTATATGAGCAGGTTTGACTCTAATACGCTACCTAGTAAGCAGGAGACCTACCAGCTCATTGCAAAAGTGCTGGTGTCAAGAGACACAAGTTTTTGGAAACCTATGCAAAAACCAAACAATCATTGGTCGAATTGGGAATCCGGGAATCTATAAAAAATAGCCCTGGCGGTTGGTCGAATTTTAGTTGCCTGAATTTAGAATAATCAGAAATTCCTTCTATATTGGTAGAAAATAGCCAATTTAGTAAATATGATTTTCTACGGTAGCAAGGCAACGCAAATCGGTTCAGAAAGCCTTTTCGACAAATGTTCCAATTGTGGAACGCCGAACAGTATTGAAATGGTGGTATATCAGCGATATGCCCATATTTATTGGATTCCATTTTTTCCAATAGGTAAAACAGGCGGCACCTATTGTTCGCATTGCAAACAGGTCTTACCTAACAAAGAATTTTCCGATACTTTGAAAACAAGTTTTTCAAATTTAAAGTCAGCAAGCAAAACTCCTGTTTGGACATTTACCG